>APFE030523912.1:9488-19638 GCA_000404065.3 Pinus taeda | reverse complement strand
CAACAAATGTTAAAACATGTACATTTACGTTAAAGCTCAAAGGAAGGCTTTCAAGTCACCTGGCACAGTCTTCGTGGAAGTAAATATGTAAGTTTACTTCTGGCGACAACCATTCTTTAAAACAAATAAAAGAGAAAGCATTATCTTTCAATGGGATAAATGCTACATAGAATGCAATCCCTAAATGAATGTAAAAAAAGGTTGGTCATAATACGAAGTCAATTTCACCCTTTTTTTTGCATATAAGTATTCACATAGCTAGTGGAATCTTCATATACCATCACTGGCTCTACTTAATTTAAAGCATTTGTTCCTTCATTCTCCACTTTCCTCGATAGTGTTGAATTCTTTTATTTTGTTTTATGGTTATCTATTCCCGTGACTACACCTGGCCTTCATATTACGTGAACCTCATTGTGAAATCTATGTAAAGGTGAAGTGCAGTCTGTATGGGTGTCAGTATTGGTAGTATGATCTGGTATTGCAAATGCAACCAATGACAACGCAAACATAATTGCATAATAAGACTCTAGGGAAGAGAACCAATGAGAATTAAAAAAATATAGAATTAAAATAATATATATATATATGTATATATATATATGTATATGTATATATGTATGTATATATATATAATATATATATATTCTGTTTAATATTTAGTCAATGTATGGATAATAGCAGGTTCAACGCATTACCGAATGCGTTATGTGCTGCTGCCGTAGGGATAATAATAATAATATTGATGATATCCACCATAATTTTATGACAACCCTCTCTACTTCTATTAACAAACAGTACTACCAATCCTTGGTATGATCATGAATGTAAAAATTGTTTTAAAAACCATCAAAGAGAAGCTTGCATCTATGTAAGTTAGATACTAAGACATTTTGGAGGTAAATTTTGACCTGTAAATTTAAATAAAATAATATGATTCCTTTGAGGGGCTAGAATTCCTACCTTAAAAGTATGTATGTATCACCTATTGTCATGGAAAACATTCAAAATGTTTCTACAAAGGATGAAGTTTCCTATATAGAAGACATGATGTTTGGAGATGAGCAACTTGCGAAAGGGAAAGCTAAGAACATTGAAGGTTTCCAAGCCTAAATATTAAAAATTGGAGGGTCAATCCTCATCCTCCACATACACAAACTCTTCAACTTTGTATTCAAGCAACGTTTCACTAAACCCTAGACTGAAAGCCTCATTGTACCTATTTTTAAAAGTGAGGAAAAGAAATCCCTCTATTTATAGGACCATTATGATTAGCTCCATTTTATCCAAGTTTATGGAAGGATATTGGAAAAAGGATCAACATAGGATGGAAATTCATGGAAAAAGAGATGAATGATAACTTGGATTTAAAGAATATAATTCAACTATATACCACCTTATTGTGCTTTTGATCATTCCGAAGGAGTGTCACAATATCAAAATCTATTATCTAGGACTAACCTTTGGAATAAACTAAAAGAGCTAAAAGTTCCTTTTTAGTTGAGAGAAACTACAATAAGTTTGTAAAAGAACAATATTGTTAGGTTTAGGAATGTTGAGGGTTGGTTAAAAGAAATTAAATGTAATCTAGGAGTCAAGCAAGGTTGTCCCCCATCCCCTACCATTTTTGGCATATATGTAGACAAGTTAGAATATTATTTGGAAGATGCAGGTTGTGTTAGCCCGACATTCATTGATATAATCATTATCCTTTATTTTATGTAGATGATATTGTTCTTATGGTGAGGAGTCTCTATGACCTCAATAAACAACTAAGAATCATCAAGGTCTCCTTCTCTACTACCGGTATGATTGTGAATATTGACAAAACAAAAGTCATGATTCTTAAATCCAATAAGATCACCTACGATACTTTCATACACGACCATAATAGCTTGGAGGAGTGCCTTCATACAAATGCCTTGGACTTGATCTTCATCACAAGCTCAATTGGAACTATCACATTGAAAAGGGGTGCATGTGACTGGAAAGCTTATAATGGGCTTGAATTGTAAATTGGTGAACTTTTGGCTATGAGATAAGAAAAAACTCCTATTTGAGATTCTCATCATTCATGTTATCTTATATGGATGCGAAGTTTGTGGATGTAGCATCTCTAGAGAATCCCAGAGAAATATAGAGCATATGCAAAAGAATTTTACAATTTATAACCTCAAGATTAAAAACAATACACCTTATCTCCTCTTATAACCAAGCATTTCCCCAATTGAGAGTGTGACTAAGATTAGGTAATTAATGTAAAAGAACAAGATAAACAAGATGGATGACAAGAGACTCCCCAAAATTGCTTCAAACTCCAAAACAAACCACCAACAACTCAAGTAAGGATGGCATATAGATGTCAAATCTTGGCTAAGTCATTGAGGAATATAAGAAGAAGTCATTATGCAGAATACCAATAATATAAAAAATAGTATTACATATAAATTTAAAAATAATTTGTGGTGTGATAAAGAATTAGAGAACAAAAGAAAATTAACATATTATAAGGAGGTAGTCAAACCTAATCTAGGAGATCAAAAGTATCTCTAATTTTTTACTGGCACAAATACGAAAATCAACATTGCTGAAATAAAATAAAAAACTTTCATGAACCACATAGTGAGATTCGGTATTGGAGAATTCTCAAAACACCTTGGGATAAAAAAATATATATCATCTTCATGACAACACGAGGGTTGAAAATGAAAAGCACTTTCTCTTAACCTTATACCCAAATTAGATCATAATTTCAAAATATTTGCTATCGATCTTTTTTAACTTATAAGTCCTTCACACTATACTGATGTTGGATTGCTTCTCTTAATGTTTTTTGAGCACAAAAATAAAATTTAAGAAAATCCTAATCACATTTTACCTTTCTTAAGATCCAGTAAACCTTAACCATTCATCATAAATACAAATTATATAATATTCATCAATTAAAATGTTTTTATTATATTTTTTAAAATCTTTATTAAGTAAAAAAAAAATCATTAATATTTAAAATACATAAAAAAAAAAATAGTATTTAAATTTTATGTTAAGAAATTGTATAATGTTGTAACAACCCTTTTTGTTGCAACCCACGAAATGGAACTATGTGAAATTGTTATGTAAATTTATGTGAATATTCAATTGATGATTGAGCTTAAGGAGAGGACACGAATTTAGAGTTATGGGGAGGAAAGTTTGATTATAATTTTGTAAATTGGGCCACACCCACCTCATTTACTTTGAGTGCCTATCACCCTAACGAATTTAAGATCCTGCACCAGTAGGAAATAAAGTTTTGGTATGGGCAACCTAAGTGGAGGGCGGTGCCCATACTATCCCTTCCTCATGGGATGTGATGGAGAGAGAATTATTATCCAGATAAGAAGGGAAGCCAACACAAAAGCGATGAAAAGAGAGAAGAAGAGTGCAAAACTAGAGTGCAAGAGAAGGATGCGAGAAAAGAGAAAAAGATATCAGAATGAGAGGCAGTTGGAAGAAAGCACATACAAGGAAAATGATCGAGTAGTTGCAAAAGAAGAGCATCCCTTAGCTAGTGCTCTATGGTTGGGGTAAGTATTCCATGTGGCTATGTGGAGGCCTGGATTGTGTGTTTTATGTCTAATTGGTCATTGTGATGCTCAATGGAGAATTGAATTACTTAGTTCTCGTTGAGTAAGTTGATAAAACACTAAGTACTTGCTAGATAAGCTAATAAACCACTTAGTGCTTGTTGAATGGGCTTATAAACAACTTGGGTGCTTATTGGAAGGTTGATAAACCACTAGGAAGGTAAGTTGAGCCATTGTGGTGCTTGTTGAAATGAGTTGATAAACCACTAAGTGCTTGCTAAGGAAGTTAATAAACCACTTAGTGTTCTCTAAGTTAGTTGATAAACCACTTAGACAGTGGGATATAAAATATTAGAGTGATTTCCTTGAAAATATAACTGATAAACAACCTATAAAGTGTATTCAATCTCTTGGAATTGAGAAGTCCTCTGGATGGGCCTTGGGTGAATCCTTGTGATTGATCTTGGAGAGGAAGGCAGTCACTATGGTGCTTAATACCAGAGGGAAGTTGATAAACCACCTAGATAATTATCTCCTTCTCTTGAGTGTTTAATTGAACCTCGACATGAATTTCCCTTAAGCATGTATCTCCTTAGACTCAAAATTTGGCTTATAGGTGGCTAGCTATGCTATGTGGTTGTCCTATGGTTAGGTGGAGAGTGGAAGTCCCTGTTTTAATTGTCAATCATTTAAAGTTATTCAGATAAGTATAATGACTTATGTCTATTTGAACTATGGATGATGAAATTGTATTATATGTTGTTGGAAAATTTATGGTTTAACATTACTCATGGAAGGTTGATGAATTCAATGCATGTTCATGATGAATGAGTTTCTTTATATTTATTTATGGTTATGTTGAACTTCTAACACTGTTTGACGGTTATTTTCTTCATTAAGTATAGGGGTACTTATATGAATATGACTAGTTGTGTGAGGTCTCTGAGTTAACATGTTATTAAATGTGTTTTCAATTATTGGACATGGTTATGAATTGATTGGCTCATTGCCATACACAATATTGTATGATATCTCACGTGTTAAGAAGGTAACTTATGTTTTGTGCATTAAATGAGGATTCAAATAGCGTTGATGGCCACTTGGTTTAGGAGTGATGTAACAATTATTTGGTTTGTGCACACTTGTATATTGTTGTGATATCTTGAGAGTCACTAATCAAAGCTTGGTCTATAGATTTCTTGTAAAATGTGGGCTTGGAGTCATTTCTTTCTTTTGCTTAGGATCTAAGGTAAATTAAGCTGTGTGGGTACCCTTGAGCTCATGTGGACATGACCTAGTATCTCTAAAGGTTTGTTCTTATGATTTGACCATTGTGTCATATATCTGGTGTTGTGGCAGATTCCCTGATCTTTAGGAAATTTTAGTAAATTTCCCGAGTTTCCTTCTCTTCACATCCTTCATAGTAATCCAAAACTTATTTGGAACCAGATGGCCCTCTTAGCATACTTTGTGTTGGGATGGATGCTTGTTCATCTCCCAAGTGTTGTTTGTATTCAAATATTTGAGGAGCGGATTTCCAATCTCATTGGTGGATGCATCCGATAATTTGAGCATCCATATGGATAAGGCATGTACTCATATGAAATGGTCTAGATTTAGTTCATACCATATTTTGGGATAAGAATAATTCGTAACTAGAGATATGAGGGGTGGGATCGGCATTGGTGATTTCTTTGCGTGAGGGTTAGATTTATTCATAAAGATGAAAATTGTATCCAAGATATGGGGAATCTAGATATGGAAAATTTTGTGCCCATGTAACAAGTCTTGGATAAGGTTGGGACTGGATTTCTATTAAGCACGCATAATATTTCGGGGTGCAAAGTAATGCACACATTTGTGGATCCCCTGATGTCTGCTAAGTCATATCTCGCTCGATGCAACCAAATAATTCGTAGGTTCGAGGATCCGAGGTGTGTCAACAATGG
This sequence comes from Pinus taeda, assembly GCA_000404065.3. NCBI lineage: Eukaryota > Viridiplantae > Streptophyta > Pinopsida > Pinales > Pinaceae > Pinus > Pinus taeda. Next base: position 14,123 of record APFE030523912.1, on the reverse strand, counting down.
ACAAATGCATGACACACCAAATTGCTCTAGAACTAGATATAATGTGAAATGATCACATAACATGAAGAGGTCAAGCTTGGTGGGGCCTACAAGCCTGAGTTGACATGGCAAGCACCATTGGGACCTAGTAAATGCCATGTGGATGCCATGTAGGGCAATGTAAAACCATTGTTGATTTTGTGCAATATAATTGGTTAAATTTTGAACGGGGACAAATTTATATCTGGGAGTCAGATTGAGTTAAAAATTATATTTTCGAAAATCTCTCGATGAGTTGAATGTGATGTAAGTAATTGTTTTGAGTTTTCATGAGGTTGGAAGAAGAGGATTTTGTAACTAGATCTTCATAATAGACCTTGGAGGTTGGGTTAACTTATCAAGTAACACCTCCCACAACCCTAAGAAGTTTATGGGGTTGTGAGGGACCATTACAGAGTGGTATTAGAGCAAAATTTCAACACTAGACCTTTCATAATAAATATAGAGGTTCTGATAGAGAGTGGTATCATGGAAAAGGTTTAAACATTGGACCTGGAGGGCTAGAGGAAAACCATGGATGTGAATGATCAAACTGAATGGTTCTAGAAATATAAATCTAGAAGTTATGTTAAGAAATACATAGTGGTAATATGATGGTTAATTATTATATACACATGTACTAATTTTAAAGTTACAATTGATATGATTGTTAGTGTGACAAATTATTGATATGTTATTTTGTTTTCTAACCTGCATACTAACTTGAGATTGGATGTTTTAGCCAATTTCACATCAACATGCTTGTTGTAATCATACCAAGGTGATGAGTTAATATGTCTATTTGTATTTTATTTAACCAACAATCATATGTGTGTGACATCACATAAGAAGACACCAAGGTACAACAAGGAAATAAAGGAATGAGCAATAGAATGGTGCAATACAACATTGATATATCCCAACTTAATAATGAAGAGGAAGGAGGAAAACTTCCATGATTTTATGGAATATAATGAAAGAATTGTTAGAGTTCAAGAAGACAAGCGTAAGTAAATGTAGTTATTTTGCGGAGCTTGTCAGATCTGCAAAGGAAAAAGAAACATGAGCCTAGTGCCAACTATCTAGGAAGGCACAAATCCAACTAAAATCCATCTGAGATAGGGAGGCATGGATTGGAGAGAAGGTAGCAAATCAAAGAAGAGGCATAGGCAAGTAAGTGAAGACAATGTGAGAGGAGGAACTCCACAACTCCATTCGGCACTCCAAAGAGAAGAACTGGCAGTCATGAATAGTTATCTAGTGCAACAACTAGGAGATACCACTAGCAAAGGAGAAGTGACAAAAAATAATGCTGGAGGAATTCAAGAAAGAAAAATTCCATACCTTTGATGGATAAGTTAAAATTGTTGAAGAGGTATAAGCTTGGCTATTGGGAATGAAAAAATACTTTTGAGTGCATGACTACTCTGAAAACATGAAGGCTAAAGTGTCAATTTTTAGATTGAAGGAAAATGTTGATATGTGGTGGGAGGATTTGAGAAATGTCAAGGACATTAGAGAGAAAGAATTGTCATGGAGAAGATTTGAGATACATTTCTAGAAGTGCCAATTTAAGAGGTACTACAACAACAAAGTTAAATAATTTGAGCATAAATTAGGGAAACTTATTGTTGATGAATACACTAACATAATTTTTTTTTTATTGTTGAGGTATGTGTCATATATCATACATCAAAAAGTGAAGATTCAAAGGTACCTCAATGGACTACAACAAATTTATCAAGATAATTGATTTTGAGGAGATAAGAACCCTAAAGGAAATTATCTGAAAGGCTAAACATTTCTATGAGCAGTTTCGATATAACGTTGAGTTTCTGAAATATTATAAATGGAGAGATAAAACTAGCTTCAAAGGAAAAGGACTAAAATCCTTATGACACAAGCTAGGAGGAAGGAATGTGAAGTTCACCACTCCTGTCAAGGGTAAGTTTCAACAAAAAATTACTACCATTAGCAGATATTGGCCTGCTAAAATAGTAAGATAAGATTCCAAGGGGTTGAGAAAAGGGCCCTTGTAGTGTTGGATATGTGGAGAGAACCACATGAAGAGAGACAGTCCACAACAACAACAAAGTGGCACTGGGTTGTACAATTTGCAAGAGGCAGCAACAATGAATGATGTGGCTCATAACATACCACAAATTTATGTTGTGTTGGACAATAGGAAGGCATACCATCAAGCTTCGGTAATCGAAATGGAATGTATGGTCGTTAACCAACCTATTTCAATTTTGATTGACCTAGGTTCTAACTTCAACTATATCATTATGAAGGTCGCAAATAAATGTGCTCTACATAAGAAAACCCATGAGAAATAGTGGTTGATTGAGTTGGACATGGGAACCAAAAGACGAGTGACAAACATGGTGGAATTGTGCCCCATGATGTTAAGAAGCATGTTCATGTCAGCGGCTCTCAACCTTTTATGGTTGGGCTCGTATGATCTACTAGTTGGTATGGATTGTCTAGCAACCGATAAAACCAAAATTTAATGCTACATCAATTCACTCAAATGCCTTAATGACAAAGGGGAGAAAGTGATGTTGAAAGGAATAAGGAAGCCTATTGCTGCTACGAAAATATTAGAGTTGCAAGTGAAAATATACATCAGGAAAGGTTTTCCTTGTATGTGGTCTAGGTGACTAGCAAATTAGAAAACAACATGGGCATAATGGAAGAGAACCCAATATTAAGGCCATAAAGTGATATGTTTTTATAGGAAAAACCAATATTTCCATCGAGGAGAGAGATTGATTTTCCATCAAATTAATACCATGATCAGTACTGGTCATGAAAGCCCCATGTCACATGAGTGCACAAGAGCTAGTGAAGTTGAAGCTCCAGCTGAAAGAAATTTTGGACAAGGGATACATCGAACCCAATGTGTCACCCATCAGGAGGACCAACACTATTTTTGAAAAATAAGGATGGAACACTACAATTGTGCATTGATTATAGATAGGTTAATAAATCGATGATGAAGAACAAGTACCCGCTACCTAGAATTGATGACTTGTTTGACCAACTAAGAGGGGTTGTGGTATTCTCAAAAATTTATTTGAGGTCTAGTTACCATTAGGTTTGGATTAAGCATGAGGACATCCACAAGGTAGCCTTTAAGACTAGATATGGATAGTATGAGTTTGTGGGGGTGCCATTTGGGCTCACGAAAGCCCCTGCCACATTTATGTGTATGTTGAACAATGTTCTTAGTTTGTATTTGGAAAAGTTTGTATTGGTATTCATATATGAAATCATCTTGGTATGCTAAAAAAATAGATAAGAGCACGAAGAGAATTTGAAAGTAGTATTGCAATTGCCGAGAGAGAACAAGCTCTATGCCAAGCTTAGAAAATGTGATCTCTTCTAATCACAAGTTCAAGATCAAGGCCATCATGGAGTGATCTACTCCTCGAAATGTTACAGATGTTAGATCTTTCATGGGATTGGCTAGATATTACCAAAGATTCATTCAATATTTTTCAAAGATTGGACATTCAATCATAGCCTTGCAGAGGAAAGGAATTAAATTCCAATGGACATCAGAGTGTGAAACTAGCTTTGAACAACTCAAAAACCTACTCACACATGCACCTCTCCTAAGAATAATTGTTTGTTAAAAGGATTTATTAGTTTGCACAAATGCCTACAAGGAAGGGCTAGGTATGTGCATGCCTAAATTATTTTGTGATGTTCATGCAACAATTACAGTTTTCCAGAAATGTTAGATGTTCACTGAAAAGAAAAAAAAAGTTAGTTCCTTTTCCTTTGGTTCTAGTCTTTGTTGGAGCACCATTCATGTAGTGGGGATTAGACTTTATAGGAGAGATTCATCCAACATCCAGTTGAAAACATAAGTGGATCCTAACTGCCACAAATTATTTTTCTAAATGGTTGTTGGCAATACCAACTCGAGTTGCTATTGATACAGTTGTTATGAAGTTTATTGAAGAGAATATTTTGGCTAGATTTGCATGCCCAAGTGTTATAGACATATTTAGGCACTGCAACCCCAATAATATATGTCCATAAACCAAGGGCTTTTGAGTCCCTAAATGTGTTGTTTCACACCCTAAAGGAACAAGGTCAGCTGATTACATAATCTCCTAGAAGTTCTCCATGCAAAACTGCTCAGAACTGGTCAAAACTGGACCATACAAACTGCTCAGTACTAAGGGTGCGATGCATCTCACCTACCACAAGAAAAAAGTGTGATGCATACTGAAAAGCCCTTCTGTAAGGTGCGATGGGCGAGAGTAGACAAATGGAAGAGACAATTTGCAAGGTGGATAATCATGGAGACTTCCCCTGTGACACTTGCCTCTCTGAATTCGCCCAGGGATGAGAAAGAGATCATGAATCTCCAAGTGGAACCAAGAACTATCATAGAGAGGACACTAATCAAAATCCTAGAAGCTGACTCACCCCCCTACAAACATCTATATATGGATCCCTCATCCCAGAGATTCAGGGGCTGGAATTTTGTATCTTGTAAGGAAGTGTTGTTGGTTTCCTGGTGGAACATCATAGTGTTGGGTGATCTAAGATTTTCATGAGGTGAAGAAGGGCTTTCATGCTGGGAGGATGATGCTGGGT
>APFE030523910.1:0-40919 GCA_000404065.3 Pinus taeda | reverse complement strand
ATAACATTCTAGGGCATGGCTTAATTGGGTTGACCATACTAGTTGAACTACTTCTCGTGGTTCTTGTGGTATTTTGAAGATGGCAGCTTTCATGGCTTGTAGCACGTCATCAACAGTATCTGACCATGGGTCTTCAAAGGTGAATGTTAACAAAAATCCCTCGCACAAGACATCCCATTCGCCTGTACCATGTTGAAGTTTTGTCTCAGTATACCAGTTCCTCAGTATGACATCTAGGGTATGGTAGAATAAGTGTACCCATTCAGGCTGAGGTTCTTCTCCATAGGCCTTGGTCCATTTTGAGAGGTGCGTGCATGGGTCATCACGTCCATCATATTTATTTTCTATTCGTAGTTCCAGTTCCCCAAACCGTAGTTGCATCATCCTCCTGCAATCGCACTAGTTTTCAAAATTTCCTTGATGTGTTCCCCACCAATGCACAGGTGTCGCACACAGTGCTCACTTCAACGTATCAAATCACTAGTACTCCGGTACTGTGCTCTCAAACTTTCCCAAGAATTCATCCAATGTTGTCAATCCATCATATGTCAGTAGATCTCGAGCCTGGGTTATTACACAACACAGTGATTTAGTCATCATGTTGCAATTCAGCGTTGTCACTTTGTTCAATCAATTTTTCCAACGTTCAACTTCTTCGTTTGAATCCGAGGTGTATGACCCCGCGTGCTCCCATGTGATTCTTCCATCTGCAGTCGGGTTCACGCACTCCTGATCTCACGTAGTTATCTTGTAGATACAATCTAGCTCATCGTCGCTTCCATCGTCACGCATGGGTTTAGTGTAGTGTCCTCCTGCGGCTAAGTCTAGCAGAATTACTACTCATAGAGACTTTTTTTCAAATATCATCTTTTGCTTCTTCAGGTTGATGACTCCATTCATATCCGTGGCTTAGACTATTCCTAGCAACGCGGGATAAGGATTGTTGTCATCAACAATCTCTGTTACTTCAAAGGTCGTTTGTGTTCTCATGCCTTCGATATCCATTGTTACTCCTTGTAATCTCTCCATGGGCAAGATCCTTTGTTGGTTTGCCATCCATAATTGAATAGGGGACCATCGTAACACGGGCCTTCCCATACATTCCAATGTCTGCTTTGGTAACACATTCACATCCGAACCTAGGTCCATGATTACCTCATCCATTTCACATTCTCCAATCTGCGCCGTTAATCTCATTTCCCTTCTGGTGTGCAATGCATGCTTTCCCATTTTCTGAACTACGTGCGGTTCACCTGCCCCTACACACCTAGTGATCGGTTCTTGTAGTCCCTTAACTACCTTATCGTCACAAAGCAGCTTCATGCATGTCCCTAAAAAGGTATCAAGCATAGAAGGATCCATTCTTGGCTCTAGTTGATCCTTACTACTTGAAGTAGAGGCATCTGTGAAGCTCTTCTTAGCTTCCATAAATGTCTCCCTTGCGTTTTCCAAGTCAAACTCAGGTTCCTTTGTAGGAGCCTTGTGAACCCGTGTATCTTCCTCAGGCTACTTCCCCTTATCTTCCCCTGTGGTTGCACCACTTCTGAGCACCATGTTCATGTTGGGGTCTTCTTCGCATGGTTCAAACCTCATCATTTGGATATTCTGGGTCGGAGTCAGCTGTAGTATCCCTTTCTCACACATCTGTGCGATCAACATAGGACAATCTACCATTTCATGATCAAACTTCTCACAATACGAACAATATATTCTCGTTTGGTTGGTACAATCGCAAGCGTAATGCCCTGGTCCTCCACAATTGTAACAAATTAACTGTCTATGGCCCCTTCCTAGCCCCATTCCTCCTTGTCCTCAACCTCAGCCTTGAAATCCTCCGTGCGTCATCCTCACAGTTGGGTGAAGGCCTCACGTTTCCATCTGCATTCTATATACAGGGGTCTACTCCATCATTAACTTGTAGTTGTGACAAGTACACTGATCGTGTCCCACCAATCTACAAAAAGTGAAAAATAGCTGCTGAGGAGTCTGTGTATACTTCTGCAACAAATGACAATTGTCCATCATGTGCTTTCCTCCCATCTGTTAGATCGCGCACCAGAATGTAGGTGCCGCACTTGACCCTACTTTTACCTCTGGTCTTAATGACATTGGTCACCTTCCTGCCAAATAGTTAGCGAATATTGGACAGTGATCCTTATCGTGGCCCTGGACTTTACATTTTATGCACCACACTTCTTCGTGCACTTCTGGCTAGGGTGCCCTATCCTACTTCAAACTCTACATCTCCAAGCATAAGTTTTGTAGTTGTGCATGGATCTGTTGGAATCCCAACCAAGGATCTTGTATCGGGGTTTCATGCAACCTCATTTCCATTTCCAATGCTTCTTCTTGGGTTGAAAGCTTCTGCTATGACATCGTCATCCTCAGGTGTGGTGTGAAAGACACCACAAACCATGCGTGGTGCTTCGCATCTGTCAGTGTCATATTAGTCACACAGATTGTACTTTTTAGCTTCTAATCCAGATCCCGAGGGGTTTTGCTTGGAAGAATCACTATCTCTTTAAACCCAATGATTGATTGTGTCTTTCACTTCGGCCAACTAAACTCTTTGTTTAGCACATTCTGGATCTCCGCTATTCCTACATTTGGGTGATCATTCAAGTGCTTGATATACCATGTCATCACGCGATCTTATAGAGCGCTAACCAAAGTGGCCTTCTTAATGTTGTCATCTGTAACCCCGTGTGCTTCCCACACTACTCTTACCACGAACTAGAACTGATCTAGATCCTCATTCCCTACTCCTCTGAATACAGGTAACTTGATTATGCTCACCATGTTAAACCATGAGTTTGGTGGAGGTGGGGTGGTTGAAGATGGAGGTGAAGTAGGTGAAGTAGGTGATGGCGTAAGTGGAGGTGATAATTGTGGAATGTGCTTCCTTATCAAACTAACCACACTTCTCGAAGGAACCTGAGCACATTCTTCCTCACTCTCTCATGAAGGTGAAATTAAATGATTTTTCCCTAATCTTTCGATACCTTGGTATATCCTTCTGCTCCATGTTGCTCCAAACATTAATGTATTCACATAACCCACTTTTCACATAACAACACCTTAATCTAGCTATTCAGAGATTCAATGTACCTACCTTGTAGTCCCTTGAGAAAACATCATTCTGCTTCACTATAGCTCGTGGTCATATCTATCGCAAACTCAGTGATAAATCCTCCTATTATCTGATCCAGCCAATGGTCCATAGCCCACGCGATCTTATCTTTTGATGCCTCTAGCTTGTGCACTAACTCCGGAGTCCACACCATTGGTTGATCAAGCTTGTACCTTCCCTAGCTATCAGCTAACCTCGTGATCCAATCTTATAGTTCAAAAGAGAAGGACACAAAGAAGATCTTGTGGACTTCCATATATACGTAGCGATCCAACCACCTCTTCTCAGATATCTATGGATTTTTGTTTTCCTGTACCACGAATTTGTGAAGCTTCTGATCTAACCACTCTTCAATTTCCTTCTTTGTACAATTCTAGTGTTCTGACATCATACATCCCTTAGGCAGATCCAGGTCTCAGAAACAAAACCATTTGTTGGCTTATTGGGGCTTGATCTAGGTTCATAAGTGTTTTAGCCAAACAAATCCTGCACTACCAGCCCTTTCAGCAATAGTCCACAGAGCACGAACTGAGGTCTCACCCGAGGTAGTATGGGAGGGTGTTTGAACCAGGTTTCCACAATGTAGGGATGTCTTGATGAAGTCTGGGAAGTTTTTGAACCTATCTTGCATGCTTGCGCTGCTTCACACTGATGTCTGACCTTTGCGTATCTCTGTATAAGTGCGAAGAGGGGTTGTCTAGGTCTTTTATGCTTACTGTGTTATTATTATAGATCTGACTTAATTCAATAGTCTTTATCAATCATTCAATATTTATAACAAGTGTGTGCAAACATAAACCTTAAAGAGATGCATAAAACCACAAAAAAAATAATAAACACACAGATCTATGAACAGATGCACAATATTTCAAAAACACTTATCTTTTATTAATCTTCTTCTCTGTTACAATCCCAACTTTGCCTGCGCACATAGCTGCAGGGGTCTGCGCACATAGCTGTAGACTCTACCAGGCCTCTGCGCACATAGCTGCAGAGCCTACTCTTACTACTACCAACCATGACTCAGACTTACAGAATCAGAGAAAATATTACTTTTAGAAACCCATACACTTAAGATCAGAACAAAATCTACCTTTTACACTTAAAGCCTTGCTCTATTTATACATTCCCATGGTCTGTGGACCATGGGTAGGCCAACACATTCTATATTAAATTACAATATTTAGGGCAGACTATCCTGGACTCTCGTATTCTGCGCTCGCATTTCGCGGGGTCTTACATTACATTGACCCAAAACTCGGCTTTAAGCCCCAAAAACCCACTATTGGGGGATCCACTTCCCAACACTTTTTCAAACCTAAAATAAGCAGACTCACAACTTTATCCTAGTAAATAATAACCTTAGATATGATTTCACAAAGATCAACCTAATTCGAACAGTTATCATACCAGAATTAGTTACTACCTTCACAAAAATAGTTCATCACTCATTTCATGCATAAATATTAGAAATATGATAGGTTCGCGCAGAGAGTACTCTTTACTTCATAGAAAACATATCATTAAGAAACAATGCATAAACTTAAACAAAATTAAGAACAAGGCACAAATGCAAGAGATTCGGTCCAAAATAGTCTTTATTAGATTCAACATTCAATTTACAAACTCTTTTGCCTTGCACACCTAGCTGCAGGGGCCCACGCACTCAAATGCAGACTTGCCATGGTCTCTGCACAATCAGCTATAGGAGCCTTCCCCTTTCATCTAAGTCTAGGAAAACATAGATTTCCTTCTTAGCATTTTCCCTTTTTCGTTACCAAAAGTTATTATTCTATACTCGTTATAACTCAAATATTTATAGCTTTTCTATTACAATACCATGGCCCACAACCTATGGGTGAGTCTCAAAACTATCCTATCACTTACCCATACAAGGGGCTAAAGCCCCTTTGACTCCTACTTAGCTGCACACTCCACTTCCTCATTTCATAGAGACTTTACATTATGTACTAAATTCTACTCAAAATTTGATTAAACTAACCGAAAATTGACCCTATGGACCCTATCCTAATAGCTAGATTAAATGCCACATTAAATTATAATCAAATGTGTTTAATTTCTTAGTCACATAGTTTAAGCATGACTATGTTAAATGTTAATGAAGTTTTGACAGGACAATTTTGTCATTATGTAATAAAATTTGGGTTGAGGTCAATGCCCATGATCCAACCTGCCTAGATCAACGTCGAATGATAACTTCAGACCCCCCAAGCTCCTCTGATAGTTAATCAAGATAGGGGGGTCTGAAAAGAGGTATCTCCCATTACAAATTTTGCAACATGGCACTCCTTGGTGAACTTCAAACCCCACCCCCCATGCCTAAACTACTTATCACTCACCCCCCTCAAAATCTACCTTTCCCCTCTTCCAAGTAAAAAATAATCATTAAATCTGCTCCTTCCACACCATTCCTCTCTTGCAAAGTGGCACATCCCTTCTCACTTTGCTCTGTTGGCTTGATGGGGCCTGACCTAGTGTTGGATTGTAGGGGTCTGACCCAGGTTCGGAGTTAGATAGCTAAACAAATCCCTGTACTATTGGTCCTTTTGGCAACAGTCCGAGAAGCATGGACTGAGGTCTCACTTGAAGCAATATGGGAGGATGTTGGCGCCAGGTTTTCACACCCTTGAGATGTCTAAGGGGTTGATTTAGTCCAACGGTAAACACCTTCACATCGGGTGCTTCGTGCACTCTCCTATCCTATGAGACCTTTGTGCCCTTGATATACTCGCCCTCACGCAGCCCTAACCAAGGGATGTGGGGCTCTCGTGCTGCTGGAGTAGCTATCTGCACTATTTCCCCAAGTCACACCGTGGATCTTACCTATATTCTTATGACAATTATTTATCTTCATGTACACATATGCCTTATATTATACTTACTTGTTTAGCACATTCATATAAGTTCGCACAGTAAATAGATAGTAAACTTGCAATTCATCCCCAATATACTTTAATGCATAAAAGAGGAAAAGATACATTGAAATATGGTAAAAATTCTTCTTTATTAATTCTTTCAACTGGTTACAGACTTAACCTGCCCTGCGCACTTAGCTGCAGGCATCCGCACACTCAACTGCGGACTACTAGGCATCTACGCACTCAGTCGCAAAACCTTCTCCTACTCTACGACCCAAAGACAAGAATTATACCTCGACTCAATTCTTCATTGATTCCTTAGATTCATTGATCCATCCTTCGATGATCTCTCTATACACCTAGAGCCTTGTTCCATTATAAAATCCCATGGTCCATGGACCATGGGTAGATCTTTCAAACTGACATTACTTTACAAAAACAAGGCGGACAACCCTATGACTCTATTATGACTTTGCGCTTTGCACCCACAAATCGCAGAGTCTTTATAATGGACTTAGTCAAAACTTGGGCTTTAAGCCCCAAAATATTCCTTGGGGGGATCCCATGTCCAACAGGCCCCCAACATAAACATCGTGACTCACCCTCGAGTCACTCTGTCAGTGCGGAGATCTTCACGTGGATACCCTCTAACTCTATCCAAACAGCTGCAAGGTTGGCAGCGCACTATGCGGTTGTCTGCTGAATCTCCTGTACTTGTTGTTCTGAGAACACATTGTTAGAAATGCTTCCCTAGATCTGGTCTTGCATCCCCAACATCTGTGGATAGTCTCACACCTTCCTTCAACTCCATGGGCTGCGAAGACTGTGCTTTTGTTGGCTAGTCAGATAGCCAGGCCACCCATCTTAGGCTTCAGTCGACTGCCGTTCACTTTTCCTAGGAGAGGTTCTCCATTTAGCTTGACCAGCTGCACTACACCTCCGTCTGTGACCTCCTTAACAATGTACGGGCCTAGCCAATGCATCTTAAACTTCCTTGGAAATTTATCAAGCTGACTATCATATAGGAGAACTAAATTGTTTACCTTGAAGGTGCGCAACTTAATATGTTGATCATACCAGTACTTTTCGAGCTGCTTTTGTACTTGTTGATGGAAGCAAGGCAGAAATCGTTCCTCTTCAAGTTCCTCCAAATGCGCGAGCCTCTCCTCCAGGGCTCCGCGGTCTGTCATACCTATGAGCACTACTATGCATAGACTAGACACAATATACTCCATTGGCATGACAGCTTCCATGCCATAGACCAATTGGAAAGGTGTCTGTCCCATCAGTTTCTTGTAGGTTGTCCTATAGGCCCATAATAATGCAGGTACGCATAGGTCCCAATCACTTCGCTGTGCATTACATAATTAGGTCAGCACAGTCTCCAGTATTTTGTTAAATTGTTCTACTATTCCATTGGCTTGTGGGTGGTACGGTGCGCTTTTTTGATGATACACCTAAAACTCTTCTGTCAATGTGCTGATTGTTTCATTCAGGAAATGTGTACTGCAATCACTCATCAAGGTTCTTGGACATCCAAATCATGTCAATACGTGTTCAAGCAGAAACTTCGCGGTCGTGGCGACTGTGAAATCTTTTACCGGTTGTGCTTCTGCCCAACAAGTCAGGTACTTTGTCGCAATGATAATGTATCTGGCGCCCATATTTCCCTGAGGTTTGATAGGTCCTATGAAGTTGATCATCCACTTCTCAAAGGGATGCTATATCATTTTGTGGTTTCAAGGCCATGTCATCCCTCCACGATGACTTACCTGTTCTTTGACATACATCACAGGCTTTGCAATGTGCTTTTGAATCCTGGTGAAGGGCTGGCCACCACAACCCTGCATGGAGGATCTTCAACATAGTTTCTTGCCCTGCATAGTGTCCTCCCATAGCATCCCCATGTATGTCTGCAAGGATCTAGCTTTGTTCAAATTCAGGTACATACCTTTGTAGTATTTAACCATTGCCCATCTTATATAGGTAACCCAAAATGACAGAAAAATCTATCGCGCACACAACCAGTTCCTTCTTCTGTTGGCAGAGTATTCTTTCAGTGCAGTTCCCGTCATCATAAAGTGGGTTATATCCTCAAAGTTTCCATCCGATATGTGCACAATAAAGAGCTGTGTGTCAGGTAATCCTTCCTCCAAACTAGTAGGTTTGTCTCTTGTCTCAATGCATGACAAGTGATCCAGTCCCGTGTTCAGGCGTCCAGGCTTCACAACGACCTCAAAATCTTATTCTTGGAACAATAAGAACCACCTGCATATGTGCCCCCCCAACACAAGCTTATTGACCAAGTATTTCAGCGTAGAATGATTTGTATACATCTTGAAGTGTCCACCTAGAAAATAGTGCTGGTATTTCTAGAGCCCGTACACCATAGCCAATCCCTCACGTTTAGTGGTGGAATAATTCTTTTTTTCTTTAGATAATCTGTGATTCACAAATGCGATAGGGTGATCCAACCCCTCTCCACCCTCCTATGTTAATACCACTCCAAACCCTATACATGATGTGTCAACATGGACATGAACCTCCTTGTCCCATTTCAGGAAGACCATGATCAACGTAGAGGACATTTTTTCTTTTAGTGCATCAAGGCTCTTCACACAGTCATCATTCCAACTAAACGTGACATCCATTTTCAATAGCTTCTCCATCAGCGCAGTGATCTGGGCATAGATTTTTATGAACTTCTTGTAATACCTCCTATGTGCCAGGGTAGCGCGCAGCTCTTTGACACTTTGTGGTGCTTCCAAATTCAGAATCACTGCAATCTTCATGGGGTCTACCATCAGTCCCTGTTTTCAAACCACATGTCCCAACACATTCCCAAAGGGAATGAGGAATGTACACTTCTTAAGGTTCAATGCGATTTCATGTCATATACAAGTATCAAACATCAAGTGTAAGCTCGCTACATGGTGCTTAACCAATCCAAATACACTCCAGTCATCCAGATAAACCTCCGGGAACTTGTGGATATATTCCTTGAATGTTGCAACAACTATGCGCAAAAATATGGCCGGCACATTCTTCATCCCAAATGGTATAATGGTGTATTGAAAGCAGACCCACTCGGTCACGAAGGTGGTATTGCTCCTATCTTCCAGAGCAATTTTAATTTGGTGGTACCCTTAGAACCCATCAGTAAAAGAATATGCTTCTTGCGCGTAGACATTTTCCAATACTTCATCTGTGAATGGATTTGGGAATGGTTCATGCACACATGCATCATTCAATTTTCTGAGATCCACACATATTTCTATCTCACCCTTCTTCTTATTTTCCTACACCACCATAGGGCTTACGCAATCGAATTCTTCCACTGGATCAATGATTCCTGCTACAAGCATTTTGTCTAGTTCTACGTGGACCTTTTCCTTGTATTTCATATTCAAGCAGTAAGGCCTCTACTTAACTAGGTTTGCGTCATATTTTAATGTGATCTTCATCATACCTAAATCACCAACGATTCCCTTTAAGTCGATGATCTTGGTTGGGAATAAGTCCTGGTACTCACAGAGTAACTCAGTGACCTTATCCACCATTGCATCATACCAATAGTCACCGAGTGTTGCATACTTAGGTTTGGATTCCAGACCAATGTTCAACTACTTTGTCTTTACTGCCATGGTTATGTCAGGGTCTTCAATGAGTGGTCCTTGAACATCGCGATGGCCTTCAGTTTCTGGAATGTCAACTTTTTGCAGATCCTCGTCATCTTCTTTGATGTTTACATTATAACATTCCAGTGCACAACTTAGTTGAGTAGCCCACTTAGGCTGAACCAATTCTATTGGCTCTTAGGGTACCTTCAATATGGCTACTTTTACTTCTTATAGTGCATCATCTACAGTGTCACACCAAGGATCCTCAAAAGTGAAGGTGAAACCTTCGTGTAGGATATCCCATTCACTCGTCCCATGACACAACTCTGTCTCTATATACCAATTCATGGGTATAACATCTAGGGTATGATAGAATAGGTGAACCCACTCAGGTTACAGTTGTTCCCCATAGACATTTGTCCACTTATCAAGGTTCGCACGTGGATCATCCTATCTGTCATACTTTTCTGTTAGACACATCTAAGGATTCCCAAAACGCATGCGCATCATTCTCTTGCATTTGTGCTAGTCCTTAAAGCTTCCTCGGTGCGTACCCCACCACCTCATGGGCATAGCACATAGTACCCATTTCAAAGCTTCTAAATGTTGCCATTCTAGCACTTCTCTTTCAAACCTATTCAAAAAAACATCTACCTCACTTAACCCATCATAAGTAGGCAGATCCCTTACCTTTGTCACTATGCACCGCAACGATCTCGTCATCATGTTACAGTTCAGTATGGTTACCTCGTGTAACCGATTCTGCCATTGTTCTATCTCTTCATCAGAATCTTATGTACAGGAGATTTGACACTCCCATGAGATCCATCCATCCATGATGGGATCTACCTAGTCTTGCTCTCATGTGGTTATCTTGTAGATGTAGTCTAAGTCGTCATCGCTTCCATAGTCATGCACTAGTTTTGTGTAGCACGATCCTTCTGCAGGGTCCAAAGGGACGACTATGTGCAGAGATTTTTTCTCAAAGATCATCTTGTGCTTCTTTAGGTTTATCACCTCATTCATGTCAGTGGCCCAATCTATTCCTAATAGCGTAGGGTAGGGATTGATGTCATATACAATCTATATCACTTTGAAGTCTGTAGCGTGCTCGCTCCTTCAATATCCAATGTGATTCCCTGCAATCTCCCCATAAGTATTATATTTTGTTGGTTCGCCATTCATAGTTGGATAGGAGACCATTGCAACGTACGCCTTCCCATGTGTTCCCAAGTCTACTTCGGTAGAACGTTCGCGTCTAATCATAGATCCATAATCACTTAGTCCATCTCTTATTCCCTAATCTGTGTGGTCAACCTCATTTCTCTTACTGTCCTCATCGCGTGCTTTCCAATCTTCCATACTATGCGTGGTTCTCCTGGCATGGTCTCAACACATCTATTAATGAGTTCTTGCAATCCTTTTATAGCCTTACTATTACACAGTAGCTTCATGCATGTTTCTAGGAATGTCGTGAGCATCGATGGATCCATTTCTCGCTCTCGTCTATCTTTTCTTCCTGGAATGGAGGCATCAACGAAGCTCTTCATGGCATCCATAAAGGTTTCCTTAGCACACTCCAAATCAAACTCTGGTTCTTTCGTTAGAGCCTTGCAAACCAAAGTACTATCTTTAGTCTACGTTCCTTTACCATCCCTTGTTGTAATTCCACTTCAGAGCACAATATTCATGTTAGGGTCTTCCTCACGTGGCTCAGACCTCATCATCTATAGGTTCTAGGTTGGGGGAGGTTGGATCGCTCTCTTGTCGCACAACCTAACGATTAGTGTGGGAGAATCCTCCCTCTCATGCTCAAACAATGTACAATATAGACATGATGGTCACGTTGGGATTCACATAATCATGGGCATAATGTCCTAACCCTCCTCAATTGTAACATATCAGCTCTCTGCGACCTTTTCCAGGTCCTCCTCCACCTCGGCCTCGTCCGCACCCGTAAAATCTGGTTCGCGTCATTCCTGTGTTCTGGTCAAGGGGTCGTGTTTCAGACTGAACTCTATAGGTGGGAGTCCTATCCATCATCAACTCATAGCTTCTACATGTGTGCTCATCATGTCCCACTGATTTACAGAAATTAAAAAACAACTGTTGTGAATTCTGTGTGTACTTTTGCAACAGATGAGAATTGTCGGTAATATCCTTTCCCCCTATTTGAAAAATCACACACCACAAAGAAGGCACCGTGCTAGATCCTTCTTGTACCTCCAGTCTTAATGGCATCAACCCTCCTCCCACGAGGTAATTCATGAACACTGGGCAGTGGTCCTCGTCATGACCCTGACCCTTACATTTAACACACCATACCTCCTTGTGCACCTTTGGGCGAGTTGTCCTGCTTTGTTTCGGACCCTGCATATCAAGGCATAAGTTTTTCAATTGCGCATGGATCTGCAGAACTCCTATGTTTGGATCCTATATCGAGATCTCATGTAGCCTCATAGTGATCTCCAAGGCCTCTTCCTGAGTCATTAACCTCTGTTGTGATAACGAGTTCCTCAAATGCAATGTTAGTGATGCTACAAACCATAATTTCATGAAGCTATCCATCCATCAAAGTCATATTGGCTTCATGAATTGTGCACTTCAGTCTCTGATCCAACTCCAAAGGAGTCTCACCTGGTCGCACTATGATCTCCTTGAACCTAATGATTGACCGCACCTCTGACTTCGGCTTGCTAAATTCTTTTTTCAGCACAATTTGGATATCCGCGACCCCCAAATTCAGATTGTCATTTGAATACTTAATATACTAGGTCAGTGCATGATCCTGTAGAGAGCTGACTAGTGTTTCTTTCTTTAAATTATCGTCTATAACCCCTTGTGCTTCCCATACATCCCTTATCACAAACCAAAACTAGTCTAGATCTTCATTTCCTATTCCCTTGAATACCGGCAACTTTATCACGCTTGCCATATCGACTCATGGTGGTGGTGGATGTGGTATGGGTAAAGATGGGGGTGAAGGCGGTGACACTGGTGTTGGTGTGGGTAGGGGTGGTGTTGTCACAAAACCATGTACTAAGGGCTGCTACTTAGTGAGATCTCATGCAACTGTTTCAAACCAGACTTTAGACTAAGGATTAGCCTCCCTAGTCAAAGAGGGCTCTCTCACAGGTTTTGATATGCATTTAAGAGCAAAAAGATGGCTAACTCTTTATAACAGTGAATGAATTTTAAACTGGTTGGAACAACAAAATCAAGGCTTCTTCCATTGGGCTCATGGAGTTGTACATTTCTACAGTAAACAAGCAACTATTGCATCATAGAAACCAAGGCATATAATGTCTCACTGTTCAAAACATCAACTGAGAAGGACTGCAACTCAACAAGACATACACAGGAAGTCTGAGCATCAATGATGAATTCAGAGTGATTGCATGACTTGTGAATTGTAAAATAAGATACATAGAACAAAAACCACACACATTCTGAACATTTGGGACACACGATGAATCTTGGGAAGAAACAACAATATGCTTTCTATTACTGTCAAAAGAAACTTTACATACACCAATATGAGAACTCTGTCTTTTTCATAAAAATATCCAACCTCTTTTACATCAGAGTTTTTCCTATATATAGGAAAACAAAGCTAGACTACCTTGAGTCTCCTCCTCCAGCATGAGGGGAGCTCGATATCCTATCATTAATTACCTTATCTATATCTAAACAAACTTATTAAATACAAAGGTATTGTTCTTTCAATACATAGAGTCCTATTCCTATTCAAACTCTAATTCTATCTCCTCGTATGCATGATTCTCTCTTGATCTTTGACACTTGTGCTATTTCTGTAGTGGCTGAAATGTTTTTTGAAAGGCATTCACTGAACGGGCTGCCTTGGATTCCAACTGTGCTGATGACTCAACATTTGGTGAAGATATGTGCCCTGTTTTCACGGTCCCTGCTTTCCTTAATCTGCTCGGATATATAACAGCATGTTTGAAGCCTTTAATAACCTCTGGTATGTACTGTTGCTATGTTGCTGATGTGCTGTAGGCGGGATTGATGGACATGTGTCTCTCTTTTCAAAAATAACTTCCCGCTCATGATAACAAACTCAAATTGTCTGTTCTGCGTTTAAAATCAATACCTACAGCAGTTTCGTAGCGCGCTACGAAACTGCTATTTTATTTCAAACGGTTTGCCTTTTGTCCCAAGATCTTTTATAATTAATCACCCTCTGCAAGCAGCTCCTTAGGAGTGAGACCATACAAATGGGAAAGATGTGACTTAACCATGATTGGAAGTCTTCCAACTATCAATTTTAGCATCTACTTCTTCTTCAACACCCAACAATTCTATAATGCCCGTTTCCATAAGATATTTGAAAAGCTTGCTGCTTTTCTTAGATTTCTCAAGATGATGTTTAGATATGCAGAGCCTTTTGATTTTTAACAATGAAAAGAGGCTTCATAAGCTTTCCAAAATCTGAGAAAATCCGAATCTCATTTTGTCCTTCATCCCTTTTAATTTCAACTCGAGGATGGATGCAGTGCCTGGGACTTAGATCTCGCAATTTCTCTACAAGATTCAGTTGCAAATTCTCTGCTTCTTGAAGCTGCTTTGATTCCAAAAGCATCTTAGCAAGATGACCCATTCGCCTTATTGTTAATTGAAAATGTCCCAACTTACCTTCCTCCAGAATCCTTTCTTTGCCACATCTCTTGCAGAGGAGCCAGATATCTCAATCCATGTCTTTGAGAATAGAGCACAGGCTGTCAGCATAAAAGTTAAATAGAACAGAGCATGAAAAGGATTTGCTACCATATCCGCCAAGCTGGAAGGTGGAGTGATGTAATAAACAAGACCACCCATAGGAACAAATTGATCACTTAACGAATATTCAGACTCCTTCAATTTTCCCAACATATTAACAAGAAAGTTTCCACTGTACTTCCAGTAAAGCAACTGGGAAATGAAATACAAGTTTTAAACACATATCTAATCACCTCCAGCTCACCATCTACCAGAAATTTGTAATTTATATTCACACCTTTTTTGCATTTGACATCACCCTGGTGGCCTTCAACACAATTTAAGATGTTCCATACCTTTGAATATGTTGGTATTGATATGAAGACCAGATCAGAAAATGGTGCTTGAGGATATTTTGATATTCTGATATAGCCTTCTCCATTACTGACTCATCACACCCACAACATCGAGCACTTCTGGATGAAATTTATTAGCCCTTTTGCTAATTCTTCTCGCTTTGATGACTTAGGTGTCTCCTTTGCTGATGATTTAGGTGTCTCCTTTATAACCACAGACTTCTCTGATTTCCTTCGAAAGTTTAGGCATGTGTTCCCAGCTGTTTAATGCTTCAAAATATGATGAGCATCACCATCTTTCGAGGTATGCTGGAAGCCTTGCTGAATGGACAAGTGTACAAGCCAACCTCTACGTATGCATCTTCAGCCAAACCCTAACTATAGGTAATAAAGTACCTTTATTAAAGTTCTAGCTTAAGACAAAATCTTTTACCTTTATGGAGAATGCACACTTGTCATCCTCTAAATAGCTAGGATAGCCTTAAGTGATATCCCTTATGTTTCTTAGGCGTTTCCTTCAAAAATCTGCTGACGTCACCATTAAACTGCTCATTTTCTTCATAAAACAGCACCTACAGCAGTTTCGTAGCGCAACTTTGGTCCTTCGTTTCTCCCAGCTCATGATGTATTTGAAGAAACGGAAAGAGGTTTTTGTAGTGCAGCATGTTAGGAATAAAAACCTCTTTCAGTTTGCAAGATTTCATTTTCAGCTGCTCAGGAAAGCTTCTGCAAGTTAACTAGTAAGAACAGTTTTCTGCTAAAATAGGCTGCTTCAGGGGTTTCGTAGCGCAAGGTTTGTTATGTGTATATGTCTTCATTTCTTGAATTTTCCTTTTGATTAGGGCTCAAACCTTCTCAAATGACCTAATTACACCTCTGAAAAAACATCCCTTTCAAAATAAATCCCTTTTGCTTTCAAGGTAGATCCTTAAAAAACAAAACTGTCACCTTCAGCAGTTTCGTAGCGCGCTATGAAACTGCTGTGTGAGTCAAAAACACATAGTTCTCTTTTTCTAAAATTGTCTCTCTTGGGATTTCAGTGACTACAGATATAACCTTTAGATATATTGGTAACTCAAGCACTCCAACCTTTGAATTAAATCCTATGAAATTTGAAGCAAATTCTTTGGTGACTTGCATGTGACCTCCTTGAAGTTTTTCACAAAATCTCCAACAACCAACCTGTTTGAAAGCTTGTCCAAATTGTTTTTTTCTTTGAAATTTTGGTCAGTGATAACAGGTGGTATGCGCAGAATCCTCTTCCTTATCAAATTGATCACACTTCTTGGTGAGACCTTCATGAGCTCTTCCTTACCCCCTCATGGAGGTGAAATCAAGGGGCTAGTTTCTAGTTATGCACTTCCTTAGTTTTTGTAAATTCTTTCACTTTGCATAGCCTCGAACATCAATGTATTCACATAATCTTATTTTCACATAGTAGCATTTTAATCTAAGTGTTTAGAGACTTAACATACTTACCTCCTAGTCCTTTGAGAAAGCATCATTCTACCTCACTATAGCTGACTGAAGTATCTACTGCAAACTCAGTTTATGAATCCTCCTATAATCTGATCGAGCCAGTGATCAACAACATGCACAATCTTATCCTCCAATGCTTCCAATCTGTGCACCAATTCTGGAGTCCATACAATAGGATTATTGAGTCTCCACCTTCCTTAGCTATCTATTAGCTTCGCGATCCACTAGTACAACTCAGTAGGGAATGATGCGAATAAATTTTCATGGATTTCTGTGTACAGGTAGAAGTCTAACCACTTTTCCTTTGATAGTCATGGATTCCTATTCTCTTGAACCACGAACTTGTGAATTTTCCTATCCAACCAGTCTTCAATTTCTTTCTTAGTTGGATTCTAGTGATACGACATCAGACATCTCTATGCAGATTCTGGTCCCAACAACAGAACAATTTGTTTGCTTGTAGGGGCCTGACCCAGGTTCAGAGTTAGATAGCCAAACAAATCCCTATACTACTAGCCCTTCCGGTAACAATCTATGGAGCGTGGACTGAGGTCTCACCCCAAGAAGTATGGGAGGATAGTGGAACCAGGTTTCCGAACCCTTGAGATGTCTAAGGGGTTGATTTAGTCCAATGGTGAACACCTTTGCACTGGGTGCTTTGTGCACTCTCCTATTCTATGAGGCCTCCACGCCCTTGTGATACTTGCCCTCATGTAACCCTAACCAAGGGCTGGGGGATTTTCACACTACTAGAGTAGCGATATCCATTGTTTCCCCAAGTCACACCATGGATCTTACCTATCTTCTTATGATAGTTAGTTATCTTTGCGGACACAGATGCCTTACATTATATTTACTTGTTTAACACATTCATACAAGTTCATCCAGTAAATAGATAGTAAACTTGCAATTCATACCCAATACTTTAATGCATAAAACAGGGAAAGGTACACAAAAATATGGTAAAACTTCTTCTTTATTAATGCTTTCAACCGGTTACAGACTCAACTTTCCCTATGCACTCAGTTGTAGGGGTTCGCGCACTCAACTGTGGACTATTAGGCCTCTACACACTCAACTGCAGAGCCTTCTCCTACTGTACGACCCAAAGACATGACTTATACATCAACTCAATGCTTCATTGATTCCTTACATTCATTGGTCCATCCTTCAATGATCTCTCTTTACACATAGAGCCTCACTCTAATTATAAAATCCCATGGCCCACGAAGCATGGGTATATCTTTCAAACCGACATTACTTTACAAAAACAAGGGCAAACAACCATATGACTCTATTATGTATTCACGCTCCACGCCCACAAATCGTGGAGTATTTAAAATGGACTTAGTCAAAACTTAGGCTTTAAATGCCAAAACATGCCTTAGGGGGATCCCATGCCCAACACCCAAGTTCAGCGTTAGTCAGCTAAGAAAATCCCTACACTACTGGCCCTTTCAGCATCAGCCAGCGGAGCGTGGACCGAAGTCTCACCCAAGGCAATATGGCGGGATGCAGGAACCAAGTTTCCACACCCTAAGATGGTTGTGATGTCGATCTATACTTTCTGATCCCGCCTTCGCACAGATCGATAAACCTTTGCGGCTTATCAATGTTCCTTCTCTTCCATCCTTCAATACCTCCATGAAGGTACCCAACTGATCTTCACATAACCCTAACCCGAGGTCTAGGCACTTACGCGCCTCTTGTGACTGCATTACTATATAATTTCCCAAGCTATCTTAAGTTTTACCTAATCTACCATATATTTACAGTTACCTTCGTGTAATCCTTTATTCTTTCTTGCATTCAATTAACAGATATAATCGAATACATTTGCACATTTAATAAGAATTATAATGTAAACCTAGATTGTATCATAATATAATCAAATGCATTAAATAGAGACAAAATACATATTGATTTGTAGAATACTTCTCTTTATTGATATCTCAAGTTCAGTACAGACTCTATCCTCCCTGTGCACACAATTATAGGGGTTTTCACACTTAGCTCCAGACATCCACCCTAGGCTTCTGTGCACTCAACTATAGAGCCTATACCTACGCTAAGACCCAACAAGACTTAGAATTTCTTACCCAAAACTCTTCTCCTACTACTCTATTATTTTTTTCTTAGACTCTTCTAAGAATCCCTTTTTATACAATCCCATGGTTCACAGACCATGGCTAGATCTTTACAGCTGACATGAGACTTTACAAAATAAGGTGGATAATCCTTTGACATCTTCGCACTCTGCGACTAGAAAATGCAGAGACTTTACATCTTTATAACAAAATTTGGGCCTTTTGCCCCAAACCATGGGATTTTAGCCCCAAAATGGGCTCTTGGGGGAACCCATTCTCAACAAGCCCCAACACAAAAATGGTGACTTGCCCTTAAGTCACTCTATGGGCACGAAGATCTTGGCTCGAAGACCCCTAGCTCAACCTGTACGACTGTACCACCATCTTTACTTCCTCGACTAACTTCTCCATTGCTAGTCCTGCACTATTAGCATGAAGCTTCTACTGGGTCTCCTATAGACTAGCCAGCTTGCCTTCAATGGAAGTTGTGATCAAGTAGGCATCGTCCAACCAAGTCTTCAAGTAAGCCTCGATCACTTCCTCCTTCTGTTGAGTTGCATCTGCCTTCTCCTTCAATGCTTGGCCTCCTGTAGCTTCACGAGTCTCTGTGTGAGGGAAACAATATGCACTATTGCTTTTACCTCATCATAGTGCTATTGTAGCTCTTGCACCTTTGTTTCTAGCCTCTGCATAGTAGGGTCCTCTTATAGGCTAGTTAGTACTTCGAACAACTATTCAAAAAGCCTTGTGCAGTCCACTACTACACTTTCTACTGCCACTATTTCCTCTGTTATAGCAGTCGCGTGCTACTCCTTGACTTCTGGTTGAGTGGAAGACTATGCCCTCAACTATAATTTTGCAATTTGGAGGTTAAACTCCAACTAAAATTTTTCCAATTCTGTGCAGGTGTCATGCAGCCCCATAGTGAGTTTTCAAACGCGCACATCTACTGGGTCATCTGTAGGAATGGCCAACTATGGGACCATTCGACATGCTTCCTCCATGACCTAGAATATTCATTTGTTCTTATCAGTTATGTCATTTGCAGTGGCATTGGAAAAATCTCGTTGTATGGCCATCTGAGCATTGTTAATCTTATGTTTTTTTATCACCCTCAAAGCTCATTATTCACGGACCCTCAATTTTGTGGTCACCCCATCCTGCAGCAGGTGGAGTGCCTTGCTAGGAAGCACTGCCAAGTTCATCCCTACTCCCTTGAGTGCGCTAACAATGGGCCTATTAGCTTCGATCTTTGTCATTAGTAATCCATCTGGCGGCACTATAGCTCGGGAGTCCTTCACACGCAACATCTCGACAGGCTTCTAAAGTACCAATGGCAAAACTAATGGATTCCGTGCTAGTAAATAAGTTCTTGAATTGCATCATCCATTGCCAAGTAGGGCAAGTCATGGCACTTATGCTCAGGGTCCTTCCACACCCTCATGGATACATGGTGGAAATTAGCCTTAAATTCCACGTATGTCTGCAATTTATCAAAGATAGTAGGTGACAACCATGGCTTGTAGTTGATGGCCATGTGCACATTCATCTCCATCAAGATCCAAAAGATCTTATTGTCCTTGATCTGTTGAGGATCCTTAGTTTCCCATAGTGAAGCATACTTCGTGGCCTCATGCAGGTCTAGGGTGACCGAGGGATATTGGTTGTCCTCGGGTAGCTTCTAGGCTACCAGCACGATGGACAGCAAGAGCCACACATAGTGGAAGGTCTTGGTGAGATCCTGCGCCTCACAGTAGTTCGCAAGGAACTCACCGGAGAGGTAGCACACCTAATTAAACTGAACCCCCTCCGCGCATTAGGCTTCTAGAGCTACAACAGGCGCTGGTACTTCATCGGAGCGACACTTCCACATGGCCTTCCTTGTCAATATCTGTGTGGCCACTTTGACTGCAGGGTGGGAAATACTTGCAATCACATAGTTGTGTGACTTCTTTACTAATTTGAACTTCTACTTCATGGCCTCTACGAGGGCTAGCTCATCGGCCTTTCCACCAAACATCATAGCCAGATTCTTGCCTAAATATGGTAGCCTCATGATCCTATGGATCAATCTATTAGTGATGGGTATTGGCTCCTCCATCAATAGACACCTATCATGTACCAAGCACAACAGCTGCTTGATTACTAGTAAGGTAATGGGTGTGCGATTATAGTGTGACAGACATAGCAGGTTGACAAGGCTTGCCTTATCCCCTCCTTTGAGCCACTTCCATGGTTCCAATGTGGTCATCCCGGTGGTCTTATGGAGGAAGCAGTGCATCAACTGGTTTTTTACCAAGTGAGGGAATCGCTCGGTGTCAGCTAAGTCCCAGACCTCCAATTTCAACATTGGAATCTTCCCCAAGCACAGTGCTTCAAAAACAATCTTGTCCCACAACAGAGGTGTGTATAAGGTGACCTTACTCTCATCAATGTCCTTAGGCACCTTTGAGTTGCCCCTATGTGGAGGGACATACTCAAGCAATTTAGTGATGGGGTCAGACCCCTCAACTTCAACATCCTCCGTTTCTATCCCAAGATCCTCATCGTCCATTAGGATATCCTCAATTTCTTCCTCCTTCGGTTCTAGGTTAATGGTTTTTCCCTTTTCTTGAGTGGTGGGCTTGTCCTTCAATGGGTTTCTCCTTGGTGATGTCTGCACCGATGGTGTCACGGCTTGCTTTCCTTTCTTACCTTTCGCACCTTCTTGGGACTAGGTAGGTCTTTGTCTACGTGACCAAGGCGACTTGGGTATCTCTACAACCTCCAGAGCAGTTCCCTCTGCTTATATAACAACCTATGGCATAGCCCCTTTGGGTTTCACTACTTCCCCAATATCTACCATTTCTGTTGTTGTTGACATGATGCTATTCAATAGCTCTTGTGTCTCCTTTAGCAATTTCTCAAACGCCGAACTCACTATCAGAGCTTCAAAGAATTCATGGTTCATACGTGTCTGAGTGCTCAACAACTCAATGCTCAAAATGGCAAGTGTTCTTTGTTGGGCAGCCAGATGTAATTAATAGGCCATTTTGAATTCAAATTAGACCGTTTCCCCCAAAATCAAATTCATTAATACTAGATTGGTTGTAGATTTCCAAGGATCTCGCCCATAAATTTCATTTTAAATGCCACCTCCCTACTCCATTTGGTCTTTTTTGCATTGTCAAATCATAAACAGTGACTTTAAAGGTCACTTTCCAGCTCACCTATGTGGTTTTATCATAGGTAGTGCAACCTTCTATGCGTTTGTGTGGACTCTGTGACATCTCCTCATTCTGTGAAGTTTCTTCATTGCACAGTTCCCCAACTCGGGTAGTGTATTTTATAGTCTCGTACCTCCTTTCAACTGCTTGGAGTGCTAAGATTGTGCTTCCTTCATATAGTTCCTTCATATAGTCACCTATCTAGATCACCAATGTATGGCTTCAATCTGCTACCATTCACCTTTCTAGGGAAGGGCTCCCCATTTATCTTAACCAACTAAATTACTCCACCATCAATAATCTCTTTGATGACATAGAGCCCCAGCCCGTGCATCCTAAATTTCCCTAGAAATTTATCAAACTTCTTGTCATATAGCAAAACCAGACCATTTACCTTGAAGGTGCACAATTTAATGTGCTCATAATGCCATGCCTTTTTGCAGTCCTTTTGAACTTGTTGATGAAATCAAGTTAGAAATCAGTCCTCCTCAAGCTTTGCTAGCTGCGCAAGTCTCTCTTCCAAGGCTCCGTGATCCACCATTCCTATGAGTGCCACTATGCACAGACTAGGTACAATGTATTCCATTGGAATCACAGCTTCTATGCCATACACAAGTATGAAAGGAATTTTCCCAGTCAACTTCTTGCAAATCGTCCTGTATGCCCATAGCACCACTGGTATGTGCACATCCCAGTCACTTCTCTGAGAATTGCAAACCTTTGTTAGTGTGTTCTATAGTATTTTATTGAATGCTTCCACTGTCCCATTGGCCTGCAAGTGATAAGGCATGCTATTCTGATGATAAACTTGAAATTCTTCCATCAATTTGTTCATTGTTTCATTAAGGAAGTGCATACCATGATCGCTCATCAAGATCTTTGGACAACCAAATCTCTTCAATATGTATTGTTAAGTATAATTTGGCTCACACAGAGAAGTTAAGTATAATTGAATAATAATAGAGCAAGGATAAGGAAGTTGGGTAATAGTGCGATCGCACCTAGAAAAGGGCTGCATGAAGGCAGCATCACGAGTTGCAAAGGGCTGGTAGTTTTGCGTAGTGATGTGCATGGAGGGTCAAACCGCAGACTAGTATAAATCATTGGACATCTCTAGGGTGTGGAAACCTAGTTCTAGAACCCTCCAATACTACTTCGGGTGTGACTTTAGTTCGTGCTCCATGGGTTGTTGCCGAAAAGGGCCAGTAGTACTGGGATTTGTTTGGGTAAATCATCTCTGAACCTGGGTTAGGCCCATACAAGCAAACATATACCTCTTCTTCTCAGAAATCATATGCAGCTATATTAACATATGTCAATGATGATAAAGCCGAAGCACTGATTTCTTTCCTTAGCTCTAATTTGCAGGGGGCTGAATTAAACTACTTAGATGTTGAAAAACAAGCTTTCATTATTTTCAAATCAATAAAGCATTTCAAACCTTTTCTCCTCAAAACCCACACCAAGGTAGTAGTCTCATTCTCAGTAGTAAGAAATCTACTAATACAAAGATATGTAGGTGAGAAAAGATAAAATTGGGTAACAACACTACAAGAATATGACATTGAGATTAGACCAGCCAAAATTGTAAAAGGTCAAGGTTTTTGTAGAATGTTAACAAGAGCATCCAACTTACTAGCACTACAAGATTCAGGTGATTACATACAAGTATATGAGGTAAGCCTCAACGACAATGAATCCAAATATGTTGATATCATTTTTTATTTTAAAAATGGATATGCCCCTATGCAACTAAGTTACAAAAGAAAAAGAGCTTTGAGATTAAAAGCTAGGTAATATCAAATTATCAATACTGTATTGTTTAGAATAAATTATGAATCTATTTTTCTTATATGTCTTGAAAAATCTAAGGCAGAAAAGGTTTTGTGGGAACTACAAGATGGACCAGCTAGTGGACATTTTGGAGGGGACAAAACCGCACAAAAAATCCTGCATGCTGGCTATTATTGGCCAACCTTATTTATAGATGCACATGATTATGTAAGGAAATGTAAAGTTAGTCAAACATCTACTGGGAGACAGAGGAAGCCTGCATTACCATTGCAACCAGTCAACATTTAACAACCATTTGAACAATGGGGATTAGATATAATAGGTGAGATTGTTCCTCATTCTTCAAAGCAACATAAATATATCCTTACAACAGCTGATTACTTCACAAAGTGGGTGGAAGTAATTCCACTTAAGGTAGCCAATTTTGAAAACATCATTGAATTTATTGATCAGTTTATTATTACCATATTTGGTCTACCATCTGCTCTCATGTTTGATAATTCATCTTATTTTACAGGCAATGTTGTGATAGAATTTTCTCTTAAAAGAGGTTTTAAACTTAAATACTCAGCTAACTATTATCCTAAGGGAAATGGCTTGGTCGAATCTACAAACAAAAATACTATAAGAATTATGAAATGAACCATTGATCAAATTCAGAGAAACTGGCACAAATATTTAATATTTTCTCTATGGGCAGATCGAATAGCACAAAAGGCCTCAATAGGCACTTCTCCTTTTAATTTGGTCTATGGGAAAGAAGTTGTCCTCCCCACCAAAGTAGATATTAACTCTCTAGCCCTAGTTCAATTTATTGAAGAAATCCCTTCCTCTTCTATGGAAGTGAGACAATCACAAATACTTAAGGTCGAAGAAGAAAGGGAAAAGGCCAAAATCACACATGCACATCATCAACAGTTAGTCAAATCTTCTTATGATGCAATTCTGTAAGTTTGAAATCCTTTCAGCTTAGAGACTTGGTATTGAAATGGGATAAAGCACACGAGGAAAAAGGTAAGCACACAAAATTCCAAAGCATGTGGCTTGGACCATTTCAGATTGTGGAAAAAATGGGCCCATCAACATTTTTATTGCAAGATCTATCAGGCAAGAGAGATTCCCTACTTGTTAATGTGCAGATCTTGAAAAAATATTTTTCATAGAAGATAATCTCTTCTATTAATTGTATATTATTTTTTTTTACCTTTTAGGAAAATAAAATTCCAGTAGCATTTACTTTTTCCCTTTATAATAATAATCTCTTTTATATTTTGGCTTTTCACTTGTATAAGTAGAGATTGTTAAGAAGATTATTTTGACATTTGACACATAAGCTAAGTTCTATCTCCCTGAAATTGCTTGTCCTCTACTAAAATTAGTTATCCTTCGGTGAAACTCAACTTTGTAAAAGAACCTTTGTTCTACCATCAGTTAAGAAAAGTATTTATAACAAAGCAAGGACTCTCTACACAGAAGCATATTCAACTCTATAATTGTCATCCAAAACATCTTAAGAAGTCAATGATTCTCCCCATCTAGTAAGCTTTCAATTTTTAGAGTGTAATTCTAAACTATGCTTAAACTTAAAGGATAAGAGGTCTCATCAAGAGCTGAATTACCATGATCATAGGAAAGTAACGAGCTAACGTTACCAATACTGCATACCAAAACAGGGTAATGGCTTGAGATTATGATTAATCAAAAGTCAAGTGGTCTCATCATGAGCCAACTTGTTTAGTTAAAGTTACAACTAGTGAATGGCACTATCACTTTTGGCCACCAAACCAAGACAATGACCTTTAATAAGAAAAATGGAAATTTTAAGAAAAAGGAATTGTTTAGAAAAGAATGAGAAATAAAATGAGCATATGAATCTAAATTTATCTTCAAAATTGCACTCTTACCTAGATGGGATGCTAAATCATTGTTGGTTAAAAGGTAACCCTATCGAGGCTATGGACGCCTGCTAGTAGCAGAGGCTCTACCTATGATAACTGAGTACATCTAAAAGCTAATTTTCGGGAGTCCCATGTTTTTATCTTTAAAACCCAGTAATGACTGATGTAGTAAAATAAATTTTCATATTGAAGAGGATAATCAAATGGATGATAATTAAGGATATTTTGTTTTTATTATTCAAATAAATGTTACTTATCTTATATTTCATGTATTTTTGTTTCCTCAACTACCTTTATTTTGGAAGTTTTTAGAAATTTCAAAAAATAATCAGACATAAGGAGTTCTTCTAGTGAATCGCCAATTGTTGTGATATTCAACAAGGACCCCCCCCCCCCCCGCTCCCTCCCATTTATTGATATAATAGCTAATATTCTATCAATAAATAAGGACCCTTGATAAAAAATTTCAAAAATTTTTTTTAGCATTTAGACACATTCTTCTAAATTTTTTGAATGAAGCAAGATATCAAGCCAAAACCCTTTTGTTTGGCCAATTTAATGCCTTTAAATTTTCAATAATAAACTATCAACCATGATAGGTATACTAATGAAGGACAGATGCACTATATGTGCTAGAAGTTATTTCTTATGTTGTTATGTTCTTGTTAGGTTCTTAACTTAAGATTAGTATGGATATGGTGTCATTAATCATATTAGTGTCTTAATCCTTAAAGTTACCCGCTAATTTATTAGGAGCTATTTGTTGGAAAATATTGGGGGGCTGAATCAGTATTCCTTAGAAACTAGCACATTTAAATCATTTGAGAGAATTAGTTAATATTCGATTATCATTAATCTTTATGCAGTAACAACAGTGAATAAAAGAACACAGAAGGCACAAAATGTTTAGCTAGAAAACCCCCTTCGAGTCAAAAACCACTGAACTCTTTTCTAATAATTCTTTAATCTTCAACTACAATTTAAAAGAAAGCTCCAAATCCCTAGACTCTAGAAAAGAATTCTTCTTCAACTCCCATTGGATGGACGCTCCAACGCCTAAGATTCTTCAGTAGTCAACTGAACGGATGCTCCAACACCCAATGAGCTACAACTCACCCTAGCACCACCCTACCATCGTATAGAAGAATAAAAGAATAATGGACTCTCGTACTAGGAAAAATGGTCCACTTTACAATGATGTAGAATGATGTAGAAGAAGAAGACACACTAGACCATAACCCCAACTATGACACAACCACCTAATGATGATCCTATACCTCCCAACACTACCTCTTCAACTCTTGGCAGATAGACACTTGTACAAATTTTACAATGATGATTTAACAATGACTTTGTACAGTGATACTTTTACAATGATTGTTTGTAGTGCTTCCCACTTGAAGACTTCATGTGGTGAACTTCTTGCTGTTGTTCTGGACCTTGATTGCTGCTCTTGTGATGCTACCCTTTCTCACTCTTCAGAAAAATAGATTATGCAATGAGTCTTCTCTTGATGAATATATAATACCTACAAAAATTTTTCAAAGAAATACCCATGACATGATAATAGCAAAGCTTACATCATCTTGTATAACATATGTCATTACTAAACAAAAACAACAAATTAGAATACAGAGAAACTAATGCAATTAAGAAATGAACATGAATATACAGAATATAATTACCTGTAGCTTACCTCTGTTGCATCATTTTGCTACACCTTGACCTTTGTTGCCCTAGAAAGTCTATTCCTTTTCACCCCTTGACAACACTTGATCTAGACTTTTTACTTGCTTTCTAGGAGCACGATATTTAATCTTGCATATCTCTACGATTTTAGATCCCTAACATGTAATCTTTGCTCCTGCAGAAGCCCTCCGAGTCTTCTTTCTAATGCCACAGGTTGGACCAGATTTGGACTCTTCAAGGCACAATTATGCCCAATCTCTCACAATGACCTAATTATGGGCTAATTCAGCAGAGCAAACTTGTACGACATACCACGTTTTATTGTTTCCTCCTTTTCCTCTGAAATTGATACAAGGAAAATTGCATTTTGTGAACTATCCTCCACGTTTTATAGAATTCCAATCCTCTTCTCTGGGAGAGAGTTATGATGATTTTCCCAAGGTCACTTCTTTGAGATGTAATTCAGTAGCCTGCAAAAACCTTAACTTCCATAGATCATATCTCCGAAAATATAGCAAACCAAGATCTAAAATTCGGTCACCATGTTCATCAGGGTTGTGAATCAAATGGGTTTTAATTTTAGAATCTAATACTTCGCAAAAATGATGTTATAGCGAAAATTCCATGATCACTACATTTTGAGGAGATATGAGATTTCTTTTTAAAGAGTTGAGATGGGATTCTATAGAGAATGTTGGAGGGATTTTAGGAGCTTAAAAAATTATTAATTATTGACTATTCAATTACCAGAACCAATAATGAGTACCATGCCATAACCCATAGGATTTTAGCCCACTGACTAGGGTTACTAACTGCAAACATGAATATCTCTTAAATTGTGAAGAGTTACTTGCATGCAATATATCAATGGAAACATATCGACGAGTAGAATCTATATAGAATATCCTTGGCTCAAAATAGAGTAAGTTTTCAAGTCGAAGTTCCCTTGCAAGATCAGGTTAGCCTCTCGTGTTGCTTGGGTTGACATCAATGACAACCTAACATCATCTTTAGATGAATAATCTCCCCCTTTGGCATTGATGGCAACACAAGTACTCCCCCTGCGATCAAGGTACCTCTTCCTACTAGCTTCTCTCCCCCTTTGACTTCAATGGAAAAGGGTAACTCCCCCTGACACACAACCATGTTGCGGACCTGTACACACTTCCACTCCCCCTTTATTTTCTGAATAAGGAAACTCTAATGAGAACTTGGGAGAACCCCAAGCTTTTGGCAAAGATATTCAAATGCTTCACGAGGTAAATGTTTAGTGAAGATATCAGCAATTTGTTCCTTTTTACCAACATAGTCAAGTTTGATATTATTTTTAGCGACTTGTTCTCTAACAAAATGATATTTTAATGTAATGTGTTTTGTTTTTGAATGCATGACAGGATTCTTGGAGATGTTAATGGCACTAGTGTTATCACAGAATATGGGAATAGGCTCACTAAATTGTACTTGGAGATCTTGCAAAATTTGTTTCATCCAAATGACTTGAGTACAACAAGCTTCCACTACAATGTTTTCTACTTCTGTTGTAGATAGCAAGATTGAGGTTTTTGTTCTGCTCAACCATGATACGAGACAACCACCTAGATAGAATGCTACTCCAATAGTACTATTACGATCATCAATGCTTCCTACCTAATCTGCATCTGTAAAGGCCTGAATAATGAGATTGTTTCCCTTGGGATACCACAAGCCATATTCTATTGTCCCTTTTAGATATCGAAGAGTTATTTTGACGACAATAATATGTGATTCTTTCGGTGCTGCCTGGAATCTTTCTACTTATCAAACTCCTTGCATAACATCTGGTCAGAAGGCTATTATATATAGAAGACTACCAATCATAGAATTGTACAACCTCTGATCCACATCCTTAGATGAGTCGTCTATGCTCAATTTGCAACCTATTACCATCAGAGTAAGGATGGGTTTGCAATCTTCCATTTTGAATTTCCTGCAAATTTCCTTGATGTACTTGGTTTAACTTATAAATATTCCTTTCTCTTGTTGAGATATTGGAAGACCTAAGAAGTATGTCAACTCACCAAGTAAAGAAATCTTGAACTCACTTTGCATCTTTATATCAAAGTTCTTACTTAGTCGATCCTCATTGCTACCAAAGATTATATCATCCACGTATACCTCAATGATTTTTAAATTATCCTGATCTCTTTGTACGTAGAAATTTCTATCAATAGTACCTTTCTTGAACCCTTGTGGACATAGATATCCATCAAGATGAGCATACCATGCTCTTGGAGCCTGCTTGAGACCATACAAAGCGTTCTTTAACCTACAAACATATTCTCCTTTCTCTGATAGTAGAAAACCTTCAGGTTCTTTGATGTAAACTTCTTCTTCTAATTATCAATTCAGAAATGCTAACTTAACATCCATTTGGTAGACTCGTATTTTTCTTGAACATTCATAGGTGAGAAAAATCTGAACGGCTTCCATTCTGGAAATTGGTACAAATGTTTTGTCAAAATCAATTCCTTCCGCTTGTGCATATCCATTGCAAGCCAATCTTGCTTTGTTTCTGGTAACCTGTCTATCTTCATTCAATTTGTTCCTGAACACCCATTCAATCCCAATGACATTTTTATCTTTTGGTCGTGGAACTAATTACCAGGTGTTATTCTTCTCGATTTGATCCAATTCTTCATTCATAGTTGCTACCCAATGTTCATTCTGGCTGGCTTCCTCAAAACTATTAGGCTCAAAGGTTGCTAGAAAAGCAATGTGAGCTTGTTGTGATGAATGAAGTTGTCGACCTTTCCTTGTTCCAATTCCTTCATTTATGTCACCAAATATTTGATTTGATGGATGGCTCTTTTGAATCCATTCATTTTTTCTCTTTGGAGGAGCTTCTTGTTGTTGTTCCTATATATCTTGTTGATCATTATTTACTTCTTCTTGGTTGACAGTTGCTTCTTGTTCTACAATTTTCTCTGTACCTTTTTCAGCCTTTGTCCCAGGTTTAAAAGATTCTAAATCCTCATCATTATTTGTTAGAACACCATATTCATCAAATGTAACATTTATGCTCTCTACTATCTATTTTCGTCTTAGATTATAGCATTTATAGGCCTTTATTTTACGTGAGTAACCAACAAATATACCTTCATCAACATGCAATTCAAACCTACCCAACTTTTGATCTTCTCTTTTGATATAACATTTTCTTCACCATTTTTCCTTTCCATAATTCATATGGGGTCTTATTGTAATTATTTCTTAGAAGACTTCTGTTGATAATGAAGACTGTCGTATCAATTGCTTGAACCTAGAATGTTTCATCCAATTTTGATTCCTTCAACATTTTTCTACCCATTTCTTGTATGATTCTCTTCTTTCTTTCAACAACTGCATTTTACTGAGGTGTTCATGCTGTTGAAAATTATCTTTTTATTCCATTTTCGTCACAGCATTGCAAAAATAATTTGGAAGTGAATTCTCCACCATTATCTGATCTTAGACACTTTATTTTTAAATCAGTTTCATTTTTGACCAACTCCCTGTAGATCTTAAAGCACTCAAATGCTTCTGATTTTTTCTTTAAGAAACTGATGACTGTCATCCTGGTATATTCATCTATCATTAACATGAAATATAACTCTCCATCTAAGCCTTTTGTTCCCATACGACCACATAGATCAGTAGGTATCAATTCCAATGGATGTGATGCAAAGTTTTCTTT
Organism: Pinus taeda; assembly: GCA_000404065.3. Taxonomy (NCBI): domain Eukaryota; kingdom Viridiplantae; phylum Streptophyta; class Pinopsida; order Pinales; family Pinaceae; genus Pinus; species Pinus taeda. The sequence continues at coordinate 10,350 of APFE030523910.1, read as the reverse complement.
TGTTTTAAATTTTCATTTTGTCTTCTTTCCGTGTCAACAGGCCCCACATAGTGTGTTGGAAGGTTTTGATATTTTTACCATTTGTCTTACTTCTTCCTTTTTTCTTATCCTAAGAAGATTGTCAAATTTTATGTGACCCATTCGTTTGTGTCATAACCAGATTTCATCTTCTTTAGCTAGTAGAAATGCTTTAGTTGCTTCATCTAGAACATATATGTCATTTGGAGCTCGACTTGTTGTAGCCACAATTTTACCATACCTACCTTTCCCGATTTCACATTTTGTGGATTTGAGTAGCATTGTGTGTCCTTGATCACAAATTTGTTCAACACTAAGTAGATTGTGATTCATGTTTTCAACCAATAGGACATTATTGGCTAGAGCATCTTTGTTTCCAAGACTGATGGTACTTGATCCTATAGCATTTGAAGATCCATCATTTCCAAAGGACTCGGTTCCATCCTTCTTCTCTTTCAGAGATAAAAATTTGTTTCTATATCCATTCATATGCGTTGAGCAACCGCTATCAACATACCACACATCTTTTTTGTTTTGAGCCTTGAGAGAGAGAGCACAATTATCAGTGTTCTTCTTCTTCCATGTTCATTCGTTCTATGGATTCGAAGATTCTTCTAGAGGATTTTCAAGTCTACAGTCTCTATCCTTGTGTCTAAAGTTTCAGCATTTGTAACATTCAATTACTTCTTAAATGTTCAAATATATTAATATTTCACTGAGCCCTAGGAGGTTCATATTTGACAGATCTCTTGGAGTTGTATTGGTTCCTAGGGTACATGCGACATTCTATAGCTTTATGACCAAATTTTCGACATGAATAACAATAGTCATGAAAAATATGTTGGTACCTGGATGGAAATCTTCGTCGGGGAATTGTCTTCCAAGGCTATTCTTGTGAATCTTATTCAGTGAAGTCTACATGCCTGTCATATCCTATAGGTTCATTTTATTTTGTTGTAGAAGGTCCTAATTCTTCTTCTTTGTAACTAAGGCCAGCTTTGTCATTGTAAGATTGTTGATTGTTGATGGTTTCTTCAACCGCCCTTGAGCTGCTAAAATAGTTTTGGATAGCGTTTCCCTTCTTCACTTCCTTACGCAAGGAGACTACTTTGGTTTCTAATGCTTCCCTTTCTCGGTTTCTTTCTTCCAACTTATTTTGAGGTGAATCTTCAATACATTTGTGTTCTTCAACTTCAATTTTGATACCTTGAAATTGTTCTTCAAGAGTGTTGGAATGGATCTTCTCAGCCTTGAGCTCTTTTATAAGCTTGATTGCCTCAGAAAATTCTTCTATGGTCAACCCTTCTTATTCTTTGTTTGATACCTATTTTTTATTATGATTGGCCATAAACAATACTCTCTCATTGGCTTCTTCTTCACTGTCACTGTCTTCATCAAATGATGAGCTATATTTTTTAGAGATAAAGTTCCTTTTTAATCCTTTCTTCTTTCTGTGCTTGCTTAATTTCTTAAATCCTTTATTTCCTTTTGAGTTTCCATCACTTCTGTTTGGAGATTTTGTTGCGAAATTCCCAACCTCACCACAACCAAAACATATCAATGGAAGTTTACCATTGAATTTTCCCACCAAATTTTAGTTTTCTCGTAAAGTAAACATATTCTTCATCTGAAAAACCTTCTTCATCATCTTACTTTTCTTCACACTTGCAGGTGCAGGTGCAAGTCCTTGCCTTTGAAGGTTGTTTGTCCTTGTTGGTATTCTTAGATGCAATGAATGCAATTTCTATATGCGAAGTACCCTCTTCTTCATCAAGTCTCATTTCATATGCTATGAGAACTCCATGTAATTCCTCTTTGCTGAGTTTGTCCATATTTGCATTGTATTCTAATACTGATACCTTTGGGTTGAATCTTCATGGTAACGTTCTAAGAATATTTCGCATAATATTGTTCTCATCAATAGGCTCTCCCAATCCTTCCAGAGTGTTGGTCATTTCATCAACATGTTGGAAGTATGCAGCGATGTTGTCATCTTCTTTCATTCTGAGTTGCTCAAATTTTTCTCTATAGATTTGAAACTTTGCTTCTTTGAGTCACATGCATATATATTCTCAAGCTTGTCCCATATATTTTTGGTAGTTTTACAACCCAACACCTTATGATAAGAAGATTCAATAAGTCCACTGATAATAATATTCTTTGCTTTTGCATCATTTACCAAATTTTTCTTACCTTGTTCATCTGCGGTTGATGTAAAGCCATTTTGAACAGTGTCCCATACTTCATAACCTTGCACCAAGAGATAGACCTCCATTCTTCCTTTCCAGAGTGCATAATTATTTTCATTGAATAGAGGTACACCATTCTTGGTAAGCTCCATGATCTCCTTCCAGTTGTTAAACTTCGATTGAAGGAACTAAGCTCTGATACCAATTATTGGAAAATAATCGGGGTGAGGGGTGGTGGGGTTGAATCAATATTCTTTAGCAATTATAACTTTTAAATATTTTCAGAGAATTAGTTAATATTCAATTATCATTAATGTTTATGTAGTAACAACAGTGAATAAAAGAACACAGGATGCACAAAAAATTTAGGTGGAAATTCCCCTCTGGGTCAAAAACCACCGAACGTTTTTCTAATAATTCTTTAATATTCAAATCCAATTGAAAAGAAAGCTCTGACTTCCTAGAATATAGAAAAGAATTCTTCTCCAGCTCCCACTAGATGGATGCTCCAATGCCCGAGATTCTTCAGTATTCGACTGAACAGATGCCCCAACACCCAATGAGCTACAACTCACCCTAGCACCACCCTACCACACTCAAGAATTTTTCACAGGCTTGATCCTATTGGTGACTTCATGCACCAGGCTAGCACCAGCCTAACACCATATAGAAGAATAAAAGAAGAATGGAATCCCGTACCAGGGAAAATGGTCCACTTTACAATGATATAGAATGATGTAGAAGAAGAAGACAAACTATAGACCATAACCCCAACTATGACACAACCACCTAATGATGATCCTACACCTCCCAACCCCGCCTCTTTAAAACTTGGCAGATAGACACGGGTACAACTTTTACAATGATGCTTTTACAATGACTTTGTACAATGATACTTTTACAATGATTGTATGTAGTGCTTCCCACTTGAAGACTTCATGTGGTGAAATTCTTGATGTTGTTATGCACCTTGATTGCTTCTCTCATCATAATACCCTTTCTCACTCTTCAGAACATTAGATTATGCATTGAGTCTTCTCTTGATGAATATATAATACCTGCAAAAAGTCTTCAAAGAAATACCCATGACATGATAATAGCAAAACTCACCTCATCCTTCAGAACATATGTCAGTGCTAAACAAAAACAACAAATTAGAATACAAAGAAACTAATGCAATTAAGAGATGAACATGCATATATAGAAGATACTTACCTATACCTTACCTCTGCTGCATCATTTTGCTAGACCTTGCTCCTTGTTGCCCTAGAAAGTCTGGTCCTTTGCAACCCTTGACAACACTTGATCTAGTTTTTCTTTCCTTCTAGGAGCATGATATTTAATTTGATGTATATCTATGATTTTAGATCCCCAACATGTGATCTCCAGTCCTGTAGAATCCCTCTAATTCTTCTTTCCAATGCCATAGGTTTGACCCGATTTGGACTCTTCAAGATAAATTTATGCCAAATCTCTCACAATGACCTAATTATGGACTAGTTCAATAGAGCGAAATTGTATGATGTACCATTTGTGACAGGAAACTACAGTTCGTGCACTATCCATCACTTTTTACATATTCCAATCCTCTTCTCTGAGAGAGAGTTATGACGATTATCTCGAGGTCACTTCTTTGAGATGAAATTTGGAAGCATGAAAAAACCCTAACTTCCACAGATCATATCTCCAAAAATATAGTGAACCAAGATCTAAAATTCAGTGAAGAAATTCATCAGGATTGTGAATCAAATGGGTTTTAATTTCAGAATCTAAGACTTTGCGAAAATGAAGTTATAGTGAAAATTCCACAATCACCACATTTGGAGGATATATGAGATTTCTTTTTATAGAGTTAAGAGGGGCTTATATAGAGAATGTTGGAGGGACTTCAGGAGCTTAAAAAATTATTAATTATTGAATATTCAATGACCAAAACCATTATGAGTGCCATGCCACAACACCATAGGGTTTTAGCCCACTAACTGGAGTTACTAACTTCAAATATGAATCTCTCTCAAACCGTGAAGAATTACTTGGAGCGTCATATATCAACGGAAACATCTCGATGAATAGAATCTATCTAGAAGATCCTTGACTCAAAATAGAGTAAGTTGTCAAGTCAAAATTCCTTTGCAATATTAGGGTAGCCCCTGCTGCTTCTTGGGTTGACATCAATGACAACCTCAGATCATATTTAGATCAACATTATTCTCTATTGAATCAGTGTATGGATGATATGGGAGTGATTCTAGACTTTACTTGTGTTAGACTATTTTGGATTTTTGTCTTCAATTTTTATGTTGCAGCTCTAATTTACTAAGTGCAAGAGAAATCTATTCTATCAAAATATAAAGGAATATTTTCTGAATTCAATTGCTAAGGAGAATACTCTCACTCTTTTACTTATTCAATTTCATCCAAACAAGACACTCCGAACAGCAGCTATGCTATGAAGTAAAAGAACAGTTGGACTACACTAGATAAAAAGCAAATGAAATATCCGCACTATACCAGATAAAAATAAAATCAAATAGCTAAATTAAATTAGTTATAAAGAAAAGGAGATTTCTTATGCATATAACGATTCACTAGCAAACTCATCATACTACATTTCTTTACACAAAACATAGTATTCAAGTAATGAAAGAAATCTAATTGAAATTGGTTAAATTTTTGTTACTGGTCATTGGGGCCCTCCACAAATTATTTGACAATCTCCAATCAATGCAAAAAATTGCAAACATGAAACCAATTCTATTACTTGCAAACAAAACTCAACAAGTTGTTCACAAAAATTACATGAATTCAGTGCACACCCAAAACACAGTGCGGCCATAGTATTTATAATAAGTCTTCAGCATAACAGTATGAGCATTTCAAGCCTAAATATATTTATTTTGATCAAATATATCACTAAACAATAGATTTTCTATTCATAAAGCAAATTGATAAGATTTGGTTGAAACTCAGATTTTGTCCTAGCGATAACCTTATAGTTGACTTTGGGGGTTGACCATGATATCCCGTGACTATCTTGATGAATTGGTTCAAGGGAATAGGAAGGAATCCATGAGGGGACCATTCCTTATCCATCCATATCTTTCTTTCCTAAGATGGAGCTTCTAAACCTTGTGAATAATGGAGGGAACTACAAAAATATGGATTAGCTACAAAAACAGACCAATTCCGTAGCTGAATGCATTCTTTAACAAAACAATAGGGTATATAGACAAACATGAAGAAGAAGACATGTAATTGCTTATGTTTAACAAAACCTTGTGTCTATTACATTATTTAGGTGATAAATATAGGAAAAAGGGAGGAAATGTAGGAAAAAACGGATGGCAAGGTAAGAAAATATTTGGACTCTACACCTTTGAAAGTAAGCAAATACTCACTTTTTTCATACCGCTGAACCGAGTGTGTCAAAACACCTTGTCAACAAGCAAAACAAACAAAAAGCGATAAAAAGGAATCACCATGCTTAACCTAATATATCATTATGATTTTTTCATTTAAAACTAAGGCCTAAGGCATTTCCTATTAAAACAAAATTCTTGCATCACATATCACCATTCACAAAGGGTGGACTCTCACGAAACATGTTGAAACATGTGAAATACAATATTACAATGAGGTGGTCAACCTTATCGCATCACATCAGAAACACTTAAGAAAGGTATTAAAAATTACAAATCACGTGATCTTGTAAAATGTGATAAAATCCCAGACTCGATTAAAATCCTATTTCATAAAATAGCAATTAAAATCTTCCACGCAGTAAAAAATGCTTTATGAGGTGAAAATTCCATCAGACAAGCCTATGCTTTAAACAATAATGAACACACCACATCTTGTATCCCACAAGAAACGGTACTCTGAGAAAGTGCACAATCAAATATGCGATAATGTGATTTGCGATATTGCATCATAATCCCAAAATCAACCTTTTTGCAAATTAAAGCTCGTAATATTAAAAAACTTCCTTCTTGTTTTATGATGCGGAACATTAATGAGCAATAAATGTAGCAATAACAAACCATTAGTGGATATTTAGTGAGGGTTAATGGCATTTATGTTGAAAAGTAGCTTGATGTGATACGATATATTTTCATCTGCATTTAATTAAAACTCTTTTCTTGTCACCTTTTCAAGGTTATCTATATCATTCATCCTTGTTCTCATTCTTGCTTGTGTCTATCTGATGTCTTCCATCCTCCATTTGAGGAAAAATTTGCAAGAAGATTCATTAGAAGCAATGACAAACAAGGGAAAGGTAGTTGCGTTTGAAAAGTAAAAATGATCCCTCTCTTCGCTAATACTACATGCAGTGGAGATGGAGGAATTTCAACTTGGGAGGCCATGTATGATTTGTTAGAAGAGGAAAAACCAAGGCCACTATTAGCAGAGGCCACAACCAATGCTCATGTTTCCTCTGACACCTCCTATTTCGAGACAACATGTTCTTTCCTACACCGCATATCTGCAAGACCAAAGATAATCCCATATAAAGATATGGTCAAGTGGATAATTGATGTGGTGGATGTCTTGGAAAGAGAATTCAAGAATCACAAGCAAGAGGTTATGGGATATTTTTCAGCAGAAATCCTATGGCTAATGTACCATTTACCAGAGCCACGGAAGCTCTACAATAAACAGTTCCTCAAGAAATTTTCTAAGGAGAATGAAGACCTGCCGAACGTCATGCAGACCTAGAAAGAAAGTGAAGGAAATCTCAAAAGGAATAAGACATGTATGTATTCTACGACATCTATCTCTCCCCCTTATAGGTTTGCAGCAGCAATGCTATGTAGATTGCTTGGGAAACCTGATAGCACAATATTTTCCCTAGAATGGCTTCCATTAATAGATGCAATCATGAACAGAACAATAATGAATTGGGCTCCAATGGAATATAGGAGAGATAGAAGTCCCTCTTTAAACGTTTATCCCCCATTTTTCATGACCGCCTTTGTAATGGATGCAATATGTTTTAGTTCCAAATTTCCCATTATGGGATGGATGTGGACCGCTTATGACCTGCTTCCTATCCATGTGTACTATAATATTTTGTGGGAGTCTCAGTTTCACCCCCACTTTTATAAGATTTGTGAAGGAGTTCTGCTACCTATCCATAAACAAGTCTACAACACAACTGCCCTTAGGTTTTCAAAAGCAGTTAAAGTAGATATCTTTCCTGTAGCAAGATGGTTTGGGGAGGAAACATTTACCTATATTAGAGTATTTGGGAGCATTGCTTCACCGCATGTTCTCCCATACTATGTCTTCGACAAGTTAATGTTCAAGGAGACAGCCTACCAAACGATAGGGGAAGGTGTGTTGAGTAAAGGATTGAAAGAGTAGAAGAAGGCCATTTGGCCTACATTTCCATTGCAATGTGGTGCGTTTACGTTACATGATTTTAGACATGCATGCAAAGAAGCAGAGATCATGAAGTCTTTGAAATTAGCTACAATCCCGGGAAGGAAGTATGACCCAAATGGCACTAGTAAAAACTTCACTACTATGGTGAAAGTGAAACCTTTCACCCATGAAGAGGATGCCTTCGATGACCTCTTCCTACATAAAGAAACTTTTTCAGAAGTGACACATATGGAATCACTACTATTTTCCCCAGATTATGTTGAAGCTTTCCATGTGTATAGAGAGAGGAGATTATTGAAGGTCCCATTGGACCTACTACAAATTGAACCAATAAGGGAGCCAAATCCCAATGTAAGCTTGGAGGATAGCTCCAAAGAGAATTATGAGGAAGAAACCTAAGAGAGATCTACTCATGAGACAGAGCACTCGGAACACCAGTCTCAAAATGGGGGAGCCAATAAAAATAAAGAGTTCGAAAGGGACACAGATGGAACTACAGAGGAAATAGTTGAGCATAACATGACAATGAAATAGGTAGAAGTTCACTCCACATCCAGTCAGTTAGCAAAAAACCCCAGTTATTGATCTGGAAAAGGAATGGTAACATTTCAACAAGAAGCTTCACATAGATGAACAAACATCTGAGATACAAACTCCTAAGTAGCCACAACACAAATCAACTCAATAAATAATAGTGGAGAAACTTGTAGGCACTTAGGATGATGAACTCACTCCTACCATGCCCACTTCAGAAATTATTTTGAGAATTGAGGAAATTTGGCAACTAGATGTATTTTATAGTCCTGCCCATAAATTTATCATCAAAAGACAAAGGAAGAAAATAAAGTTAGACGCTGCAGCCATTATGACTCTTGGAATGAAGCAATGGACATTGTATGGAAGGACTCGCCCATGGACCCATCAGAAAATCTCACAAGATTGTCGCAATTTGCAGGAGCCTATGCAAAGGCAACAATTGACAAAGCGAAAGAGGTCCAAATGCTACTTAAAGAAAAGGAACAAAGAATTTTGTTGTTGGAACAACAATTGGCTTAGGAGAAATCCAATAAACAAGAAGAATTATAAGTAACCCAACTCCAACAAGAATTTGAACAGATGAAAATACAACATCAGGTCAACGTAACAGAAAGAGATGCAAGGATACAAGCTATGACAAATAAGTATAAATACAATCCACAAATCAACGAGTTCATAAAAGAGGCACTTAGTCTTATCTCCCAACTAATGAAGAAGAAGGAATTTCTTTGCCAGAAAATCTCGCAAATAAGTCCTTATTGTGAGATCAATGATAAGCTAACAAGCGTTGTCGACATGAAACTTGAGTATGATGAAATCCATAAAACGTTTTTTGACTTTATCACTTGGCAAGAATCAGAAGAAGGGAGAAAGGTTGATATGCCAAAACTGGAGGAATCACATAAAGACATCTTGTTGATAGATTGGGACTCTCGGCTCAAGCAAGCAGAAAGGACAATAACAATTGTAGTAGCAGAAACAAGCATCATAATAGAAGCCATCAACAAAAATCTACATGGCACCAACCAGGTTACAAAAAGCATACCAGGATTTCTTCCAAATGTCAAACAATTAGAGCAGTCATGGAGGTAGGTGTTGGGTGTGGTTTTTTACCTATTTTTTGCACATTCTTTCCCCAGTTTTGACCTTTCTATCCTCCAAGCCTATAACTTTACATGATCCATTTCCTTGTTTTCTCATCTTTTTAACCCATTCTATTATCATGTTACTTTGTTGTATTTTACCTAATAATACGAGGCTTTATTCATTTCTGTGGCTAACTAGGAGAGTATGAAGAAGTATTTTTGGAAGCTCTTCTTCTTTTTAGGTGATGGCTTGCGAGAACAAAGCTATGGTGCAGATAGGCAACGTGGATTAACTGCAGAGGAGGGTAGAATGGTTCATTGTTACACCTTGGATGTTGTTACAGGTTGTTATTACACATTGGATGTTGTTACAGGTTGTTGTTACACATTGGATATTGTTACACTATGCACTGATACAAGATTCTGTTGTCACACCAAAAGTGTTCTCGCCAGTAATACCATGACATCCCGAACCATTATTCACTTGATGTTGTTGCACCAAAGCTAGAAAATGTGGGTATTATTCCACATAACAAATATTGGTAGTATTGATTGTTTATTTTGGAAGCAACAATACCCAAGCGGTTGCATTCATAACTAATGTATATTTACTTAGAAATAGGTTGTAACTACTTTTATATTTTATCAGCATGAGAATCATGAGATTCTCATGACTGACCTGTTTTCTAATTTTGGGTTGTAAAAAACTATAAAGGAACTCGATTTTTCATGTACAAGGACACGACATGTAGAAAAGTACTCTTACTCTGCTTTTATAATTCTAAGTTTATTCTTAATATTAATCATCATGGTGATGCTTTTACTATTCTTTAGCTGATTCATTAATTACTTTTGTGTTATTCCTATGCCCTACTGAGGAGGAAGGGCCTTCCTCTTTGGCAGAGATTGCAGTGATAGAGGTAGTGTACATTCTACTTAGCTAATTGATTTATGTTTTCTCGTGGTTGTTGTACTAATCATGGATTACATTCGCTGATGTTTCCATTTATATTATGATATTACACTGAGTTAATCAATAGAGTGGTAGTAACTAGTTAGAGTATATATTATTTCCTGTGTGGTGTGCCTTTCATTTGATAGCTGCGAAGACTAATTTAATTTTGTAGAGTGTTTTT
>APFE030523906.1:414094-433076 GCA_000404065.3 Pinus taeda | reverse complement strand
AACGAAAGGGGGGCTCCGCCTTCCTCTAACCCCCTGGTTAACTATGTGGGCTAGTCGTGGAAAGAATATAACATAACCCAACAAACACATGTTGTATCACACAAGATAATTTATCTACATGACACATAGAAACTCCAATATATTCTTCTTAAATACGTCTAAGTCCCCCATAAAATATTTCTAATCTTAGATAACTATATTTACTCATGTTGAGCAACCATTCCATCACCCTTTCATTTTTAGACTTCAATTCTACTAAAGATTGAGTAATAAAAATGCAAGACATCAAAATTATAATTCTATAAAGAAAGATACATTCTTCACTAGTTTAAATTCCTATAATAAATGTAGTCCTATTTTCCAATGTTACAAGGAATGCATGCTCTCAAAATTTACTCAAGAAACCTTCTCCAATTTAACTATAATTTTTCCTATTAAAATAAGGTATTCCATAGAACATTGGCTTGGACTTTAATTACCAACAAATTTGTAAAAATAGTGGTTAGCATGGATGAAATATTATAAGATTTCATTTATATGCATGTATAAAGTTTTACCTCCCAATACCATTAGTAACACGTCTATAGGAAGAATCCTTCATAATTTCAAATAGTAAAATACTAGTAGGATGCAAATCATAGCGAGGGTGGAAAGAGTAGGAAGAACTCTCATTAATCCCAAAGGAATCTCTCAATTCTATTATTCTTGTTCTCTCAGCTTGACCTCTAACAACCAAGCAAAAAATTACACCTTCCTCCAAGGCATTTAGTTGGAATTATCTATCAAACCACAACTAATCTGGAGAACAAGGATTCCATTAAGAAAAAACCATTACATGTAATGATGCCAATTCCGGGACCTCTCCTTGCTGAACCTAACTCTCTTCCTATTTCCTTAATATAATTTGTATTGTTGATTGAATAAACTTTAATTAGGTTTTACTTCATCGACTACACATCTATCGAATTCCTTGTTAAATAAAATATGACTATGACATAAATTTGAACTTAGAGAATCCCACACAACTTCTTATCATTGGTGATTCTAAAATCACTATCTGGCATCTTTGGGATAATACCAACCCAAAAGACTTCAACATGAACATAATTTTTTGATCAAATTTGATTGGCCTTAAATCCATCCCTATGGTGAAATTTTTCCATTTCCTTTGCAATCTCAACTCTCAAGAAAACCATAATGCAAAATTGACAACCAAAGGAAAAAATGGGAGAATTAATGAAAAATCCACCCTTCATTACCATCCCATACCTTAAGGGTTTTCCATGTTTATGGTTTATTAATGGAACATTTATGCCCTGTCCAAATGGAAGATCTCCATAAACATGAATATTGGTTATTTTCATGTGCTCCACCATGCCTACATCTAAAGGAATGCTCTTGGTTACTTCATATGGTGTTTCCATGTGTTTGTTGTGGAGTCTAATTATCTTCCTGATTTAGAGGTTTTGTTTTTAGTTGCATTTGGACCCTAGTTCCTAATGGGGGTTGTGAGGGATATTTCCCCCTTAGAATTATCTCTCGGGGGTCCGAGGGGGGCAACAAAAACTATTTGGAGCCCCAATTAGCAGGGATTTGGGGGTAATTCCCCCAAATATTTTAGAAAAAAATCCTTCTAAAATATTGTAATTTCATAGTCAATTTGGACTATTCATCACCAGGTTAGAAATTTCATAGTATATGTTATGTTATGGATTTCTTTTCCTTAGAAGGAGCCATCTTTTTTATGAGGGAATTGTATTGCAACTACGATTTATTGAGATATCATTGTAAATGAGAGAGAGGAGAATGCAAGAGAGAGAACAAGATGTTGAAGTGGATGTGTTTTAGGTTGTAATCCATTCATTTTGTTGTAAGGGATAAACGGAAGGACTTGCTATTTCTCCATGGATGTAGCCCAAATTGGGTGAAACACATATATTGGTGTCTACTTTATATTGTTTCATTATAAGTTTTTTTTCCACTATTGGCTTGAGGGGGCTTGAACTAGGTTCAACATTAGTTAGCCAAACAAATCCCTACACTATTGGCCCTTTTGACATCAGCCCATGGAGCGCGGATCAAAGTCTCACCCGAAGTAGTATGAGGGGATGTTGGAACCAAGTTTCCACACCTTGAGATGGTCGTGATGTCGGTTTATTCATTCTATCCCTACCTTCACGTAGGTCACTTAGTTCTAGGGCTTGCCAGACTAGCCCTCTATTCTGCCCCTCAGTACCTCCACGAAAGGGTGCAATTGGCCTTCGCACAAACCTAACCTATGGCCTAGGTACTTTTGTGCTGCTATGGCAGTGTATTGTGCAGATTTCCAAATTAGTTTGAGTGTCTTACTTATCTTATTAGACAATCATAGTTAGCACCATGTAAACTGATGTTCTCACTTATGTTCACTTAACCAATGTAATTACATACATCTGCACATCATATAAGCATTATAAATGAAGCTCATACATAACATGTCAAGATGCATTAATAGGAACAAAGACACATAATTTGTAGAATACTTCTCTTTATTGATATCTTTCAAGTGATTACAAACTCTATTCAACCTGCACACACAGCTGCAGGGGTCCACGCACTCAACTGTGGACTTCTATCCTAGGCCTCTACGCACTCAACTGTAAAGCCTCTACCTACGCTACGACCTACCACTTAAACTTCTTACTTCAGAGTTATCACTCTCTAAGACTTATCTCAACTACTGAACTACTTAGAGCTTACTTACTTAGATCTTTTTATACAATCCCATGGTCTGCAGACCATGGGTAGATCTTTTACAGTCGACTTTACTTTTACAAAAATAAGGGAAGACAACCCTTTATGACTCATGACATCTTCGCACTCCGTGACCACAAAATGTGGAGTCTTTACAAGTTTATTACAAAATTTGACCCAAAACATGGGCTTTTAGCCCCAAAACTGTCCTTGGAGGATCCCGTTCCCAACAGGCTCCCAACACACACATCATTACTCACCCTCGTGTCACTTGGCAGGTGCGAATATCTTTGCGTGAAGCCCTTCCAGCTCAACTCGTATGACCACAACCTCAGCCGTGCCCTATGCAGCTGCCTGCTTCGCGTCTTTGACCATCTTCTTAGTCACTGCTTCTGGACTATCGGCTTGAAGCTTTTGCTGAGTGTCTTGCAAAGTGGCAAGCTTTCCTTCAATAGAGCTTGTCACTTTGTACGCCTCATCCAGCCAGGGCTTCAGTCTTGCCTTCAACACTGCTTCCTTGTGCAATGTTGCATCCACCTATTTCTTCAACTACTTGGCCTCCTGCAGCTTTGCTAGTCTTTGTGTTAGCGCGATGGTTTGTGTTGTTCCCTTAAACTCATCATAGTGTTGTTGTAGCTTGCGTGCTTTCCTTTCTAGTCGCTGGACATTGGGGTCCTCCTGCAACATAGTCAGGACCTCAAACGACTGCTCAAAAAGTTGTGTGCAATCTGCTACTACACTATCCACGGCCGCTACTGCTTCTATGATAGCGGTTCCATGCCGCTCCTTCAACTGTAACTCCATGATTTGTAGGTTCAACTCCAAGTGAACCCTGACCATCTTAGTACGAGTGTTACACACCCCAATGGCCAGCTTGCAGATGTGCCCCTCGACTAGCTTTTGCTTAGGAATGGCTAAATCTAGAACCATTTGACATGCCTCCTCAATGACCTGCATAATGTGCTTGCTCTGATTGGTTGCCTCGGTCTCAGTGACGATGACAGAATCTCACTGTAGTGCCATCTGCTCATTGTTGATCTGTTGTTCATTGATCACCTGGAGGGTGCGGTGCTCATGGGCCCTCAGCTCTGCAATCACTCCATCCTACAAGAGGTGGAGCACTTCACACAGGAGTGTTGCCAGATTCAACCCTACTCCCTTTAGGGCACTAATAGTGGGTCTGTCAGCTTCATTCTCCCTGGTCAGTGCTCCCTCACATAGCATTATCGCATTGGAGGCCTTCGGGCACAACATCTCAACAACTTTTGAAGTGTTGATAGATGGAATGGTAGACACCGTGCCAGCCTGCGACACGCGGGTCTGTAGCTCCTACAAACCTGCCTAGATAACCCCTAAGATTATCCACTGCTACTACTCAAATTGTTGTAGGGCCTCTATGGTGATATCCCTCACTATGTCAGTGATGTTGTGCAGATCACCGTCTGTTAGGGTGATAGGGTCCAGTGATGTCTTGGTAGCCTTTGATTTCTTCCTGGACCCTCCTTTCTCCTACTCCCTTAGGCGCTTGATGTGGGCGGATGTCTCTTGTGGGTCTGTGTCATGTTGTTCGGTCTATTCATCCATCTTCTCCTCTGTCTAAGGTGAAGGCGACCTCATGCCTTTGTCAGAGCCTCACTCTATCCCACCTGTCTGCTTCACCTTCTGCTGCACGGCCTCATGCTCCACCCGGGGCTTATCAGCGGCCTCCTTCTTCCTCTTTTTGGCCAACTTTGTCATCTTAAGCTTGGACCCCTCCTTATTTCTCTGCGCGGCAGACTTGCTTCCTCCCACCACCAATTCTGTTGTGGCGTGCCACTATGCCGACCATTGATCAAGTACCACATCAATGGCGTCATCCACTTCCAGATAAGGCAAGTCGTATCATTTATGCATAGGGTCCTTCTGTGCCCTGATGGGCACATGGTGAAAGTGTGCTTTAAATTCTGCATAGCCCTATAGGTTGGCATACACCGTAGGCGACAATCACAACTTGCTATTGATGGCCATGCAGATTTTCATCTCCATCAAGATCCAAAATATCTTGCTGTCCTTGACTCACTGCGCATCCTTGGTCAGCCATAGTGAAGTGTACTTCGCTACTTCTAGGAGGTCTAGCGTGACCAAAGGGAACTGGATGTCCTCTGGCACCTCCCATGCTACCAACATAATTGACAGCAAGAGCCACACATAGTGGAATGTCTTGCTAAGCTCCTGTGCTTCGCGGAAGTTTACTAAGAACTCTTCATGAAGGTAGTCCGACTAGTTGAACTGAACTCCTTCGGCACACTAGGCTACTTGCACGACAACAGTGCTGAAACCTCATTGGCACGACACTTCCTCATCACCTTCCCTGCTAAGATATGTGTGGCTACCTTCATAGCAGGGTCGCAGATGTTGGATATAGCATATCTGTGGGACTTCTTCACCAATTTAAACTTTTCTTTCATAGACTCTGCAAGGGCCTGATCACCACATTTTCCACCAAATATCATGGCTAGATTATCTCCTATATATGGAAATCACGTTATTTTGTGATTTAATCTATCCGTGATGGGTATTGGCTCCTCTAGCCACAAACACCCATCATGCACCAAGCACAATAGATTCTTGATGACCAATGCTATCACCGGGTTGCAGTTGTTGTGCAGCACCCAAAGCAGGTTGAGAAATATTTCCTTGTATACTCCTCTGAGCCACCTCCGTGGCTCCAATGTGGTCATTCTAGTATTTGTATCAATGATGCAGTGCATTAGCTGCTTAGTCGCTAGGTGTTGGAACTTCTAATGGTCGGCCAAGTCCTAGTCTTCGAGTTTTAGTAGCAGCACCCATGCCAAGCGCGTCTGTTGAAAACAATCTCTTCCGGTAGTAGAGGGGTTTGTAAGGGGGTCTTGCTCTCAACAATGTCCTTTGGTACCTTGGTCTTGGGCTTGCACGGAGGGACATACTCAGGAAACCGAGTGATAGGGTCAGCACCTTGGGTTTTAACCTCCTCCACTTCAAATCCCACATCCTTATCATCCATAGGGATGTATTTGATTTCTTCCTCCTCCAGCTTCAAATTTATGGCTTTGCCCTTCTCTTGTGCGGTGGGCTTTGGTGGGTTTCTTCGTGGCGATGCACACACCGGTATGGCAGGCTGCTTACCCTTCTTATCCCTCTCAGTTTCCTTGGTTCGGGTTAGCTTTGGTCTCTGCATCCTTGGTGATTTAGGAACTTTGGATAGTACTTTGGCAATCTCTTGAGAAGCTACTTTTGCCTCCATCTCATCTTCCAGCACCGACTCCTCTGCTTTGGTATCTATGGCTTTTATGGGCAACAACATAATGCTTTCCAACAATGATCACGATGTCTCCAATAGGTTTGAAAAAGTTGGAGTCTCTTTCAAAGCCTCAAAGAATTCTCAGTTCATGTGTGCCTGAGAGCTCAACAATTCAATTCTCAAAATTCCAAGTATCTTTCGTTGGATAGCCACTTGTAATTTATAGGGAATTTTGAATCCAAATCCGACCGTTCCCCCAAAATTCAGTTCATTAATGCCAGATTGGAGGCAGATATTCAATGATCTGACCCATAGATTTCATCTTAAATACCGATCGCCCGCTCCATTTGGCCACATTTCTACCATCAAATCATGAACAATGACTTTAATAGTCACTTTCTGGCTGACCTACATGATTTCTCCCTGGGTAGCGCAGCTCCCTTCATGTTGCCGTGAACCCTGTGACACTTCCTTGCTTTTCGCAATCCTCCAATCTCACAGCTCCCCAACCCGGGCAGTGTAGTTTATAGTCACGTGCCTCCTTTTAGCTGCCTAGACCACTAAGACTATACTACCTTCATCTAGTCACATGGCTGGACCGCTAGTGTATGGCTTCAGTCAACTGCCATTCACCTTTCCTAGGAAGGGATCTCCATTGAATTTGACCAACTGAACCGCTCCTCTGTCGGCAATATCTTTAATGAAATAGGGACCTAACCAGTACATTTTGAATTTCCCTAGAAATTTATCAAACTTAATGTCATATAACAAAACCAGGTCATTTTCCTTAAAGGTGCACAACTTAATGTGTCGATCATACCATGCTTTTTTGCACTGCTTTTGGACTTGTTGGTGAAATCCAGCTAGAAATCTCTCTTCCTCAAGTTCATGTAGGTTTGCAAGCCTTTCCTCCAGGGCTTCGTGATTAGTCATAGCTATGAGCACCACTATGCGTAGACTAGGAACAATATATTCCATAGGCATTACCGCTTCAACACCATAGAAAAGCCTAAAGGGAGTTTGTCCAGTCAACTTCTTGCATGTCGTCTGATAAGTCCATAGTACTGCAGGTATGTGTAGGTCCCAATCATTTTGTTGAGCATTGCAAACCTTTGTCACTGCGTTCTCCAATACTTTATTGAATGCTTCCACTGTCCCATTAGTCTGTGGGTGATAAGGTGTGCTCTTCTAGTGATATACCTAAAATCCCTCCGTTATCGAGTTGATTGTCTCATTCAGAAAGTGCGTACCACTATCTCTCATCAATATCTTTGGACAACCAAATTGCGTCAGTACATACTTAAAGAGGAATTTTGCAGTAGCCATGCTTGTGCAATCCTTCATAGGCTGTGCATCCGCCCAACGAGTCAAATACTCCATCGTGGTGATAATGTGCGTCACCCCCATTTTTTCCTTGGGGTTGAATGGGTGCTAAAAAATCTATTGCTGATTTCTCAAATGGTTGCAACTTCATCTGTGGATTCAAAGGCATCTCATCCCTCTACAATGGCCTGCCAGTCCTTTGACACACATCACACGCCTTGCAATATTCTTTTGAGTCCTGATGGAGGGTTGGCCACCACAACCCTGCGCATAGAATCTTCTGCATGGTTGCTCTTCCTGCGTAATTTCCTCCTGCGGCTTCCCCATGAGCATTTGTGAGGATGCTGTTTTTTTCAAACTTAGGTACATACTGTCGCAATATCTCATTAGACCCCATTTTATATAGATGCCCAACAATGACAGAAAAATCTGCCACACGCACCACTAATTCCTTCTTCTGCTGGATGGTGTATCCTTCTGGGGTAGTCCCTATCATTAGGAAGTGTATGATATCCTCAAAATGACCATCTGTGATGTGCACTACAAATAGCTGCATGTCAAGCAATCCTTCCTCCAAATTCATGGGCTCTTCCCCTGTCAGATTGTCTAGTCTCGTGTTTAGTTGTCCAGGCTTCATAATGATTTCAAAATCATATTCTTGGAACAATAATAGCCATCTATAGATTCTCCCCCCGAACATAGGCTCAATGATGCCTTCTGTGAGCATCTTGTCTAGCTCTAAGTGGACCTTCTCCTTATACTTCAAATTAATATGGTAAGGTCTTTGCTTAACTGGCTTTGCATCGGGTTTCAACGTGATCTTCATAACACCTAGGTCTCTGATTACCCCTTTTAGATCCGTAAACTTGTTAGGGAATAAATACTGGTATTCGTGGAGCAATTCAATGATCTTATCCACTGTTGCGTCATCCTAGTAATCTCCAACCTTCACAAATTTGGGGTCTGCCTCCATACCAATGTTTACTTGTTTCGTTTTCAATGGCGTAGTTATATCAAGATTCTCCATCTGCAGTCCTTCAACCTCACGGTGACCTTCTATTTCAGGGAAGTTAATCATTCATGAATCCTCATCTTCTTCTTCAATGGTCATATAGCACTCTAGTGCATGACTCAGCTGAGTAGCGCACTCAGGCTGAATCAGGTCCAAGGGATCCTTTGGTATCCTAAAGATTGCTGATTCACCTCTTGTAGCGTCTCAACAATATAGTCAAACCCATCTTCAAAGCTAAATGTCATTATGAATCCCTTTCCCAAAATATCCCATTCACTTGTACCATGGTGAACCTCTGTCTCTACGTACCAATTCATTGGGATGACGTCTAGGGTGTGACAAAACAAGTGCACCCATTCCGGTTGGGATTTCTATCCATAAGTCTGAGTCCATTTGGCCAAGTGCACACGCAGATCATCCTGCCCATCATATTTGTCCATTATTCACACCTTTGTCTTCCCAAAGCGTGTTCTCATCATCCTCCTACATTCATGCCAATCATCAAATCTTCCCTTGTATGTACCCCACCACCTTGCAGGCATAGTGCACAGTGCCCAATCCAACGCCTGGAAGTGCTGCTTTTCAGGTACCTCCATCTCAAATGCATCCAAAAAAATATCTACATCATTCAGGCCATCATAAGTAGCCAAATTTCTTACCTCCGACGACACACAGCGCAACAACCAGATCATCATGTTACAACTCAGTGTAGTTACTTCATGTAACCAATTCAGCCAGTGCTCTAATTCTTCATCAAAGTTTAAGGTGTAGGAACTCTCGTGATCCCATGTAATTCATCCATCCATTCTTTGATTCACCCAAACTTGGTCTCGCGCCGTTATCTTATAGATATTGTCCATATCATTGTCTCTCTCATAATCACGGACTAGTTCAATATAGTGCGATCCTTTGATAGGATCTAGGGGTACTATTATGCGAAGTGATTTCTTTTCAAATATCATCTTTCACTTCTTTATATTGATTACCCCATTCATATCAGTAGCCCAATCAATTCCCAAGAGTGTAGGGTAGGGGATGCTGTCATCCACAATTTCTATTACTTCAAAGTCAGCCAGGGCGCTCGCACCTTCAACATCTAAAGTCACCTCCTATAGCCACCCCATGGGGATGGTCTTTTGATGGTTCGCCATTCTTAGCTGAATCAGAGACCATTGCAGCATGAGTCTCCCCATCCGTTCCCAAGTCTGCCTTGGTAGGACGTTCGCATTTGACCCCAGGTCCAAAGTAACCAGATCCATTTCATACTCTCTTATCTGTGTGGTCAGTCTCATCTCCCATCCCATCTTTGTTTTATGCTTACCAATTTTTGTACTACGCGTGGCTCACCCGGGGTGTTTCCAGTGCATCTGTTTATAAGATTTTGTAGCCCCTTCACAACCTTGCTATCACGCAGTAACTTCATAAATGTCTCTAGGAAGGTTGTAAGCATAGAAGGGTCCATCTCCTGATTAGGCTTATCCTTGCTCCCTAAGTTGGAGGCCGCAACAAAGCTCTTCTTTGCCTCCATGAATGTTTCATGTGTGCACTCCAAATCAAACTCAACCTCCTTTACCAGAGCTTTGCGAACCCATGTAATGTCTTCAGTTTATGTCCCCTTGTCATCTCCTATTTTGATTATACTTCAGAGCACTATATTCACATTCAGAGCTTCTTCGCATGGCTCAGACCTCATCATCTACAGGTTCTGAGTAGGCTGAGGTGGTAGTTCCCCTTTGTCACATATCCTTGCTATCAGGGTAGGACAATATTCCTTTTCATGATCAAATAGAGTGAAATATTTGCATGATGGATGTGTTGGGTTGGTGTAATCATGGGAATTGTGTCCTGATCCTCCGCAATTGTAGCAGATCAGTTGTCCTCGACCTCTACCAGGTCCTCCTCTTCCTCATCCTCATCCGCATCCTTGAAATCCTGTCCATTCCATCCTCATGCTCTGGTAAGGGGGACACATTTCTTCCTGAACCCTATAGGCAGGAGTTCTATCCATCATTAGTTCATAGCTTCTGCAATTATGCTCATCATGACCTACCGACCTATAGAAGTTGCAAAACAGTTGTTGCGGTGTCTGTACAAACTTCTGCAGCAAATGACAGTTATTTGTGGCATGTTTTCCTGCTACCTGACATATAACACACCACAATGCAGGCCCCACACTCGGTCCTACTTGAGCTTCTGACCTCAAAGGCATCGGCCCCCCTACTACAATGTAGTTCGTAAAGACCGGGCAATGGTCTTTGTCATGTCCTTGACCCTTGCATTTCAGGCACCATACCTCTTCGCACACCTCTGGTTGAACTGTTCTATCTTGCTTCAAACTTTGCATCTCAAGGTAAAGATTTTTCAACTACGCATGGATCTATTGAATCCCCAGATTTGGATCTTGCCTTGGTGTTTCATGCAGTCTCATTGTAATCTCCAAGGCCTCTGCCTCGCCATTATCTTTTGTTATGACAATGCAACCCTTAAGTGTGGGAGTAGCAAAGTCACAAACCATTTGTGATGCTGTCCATTTGTTAAGTTCATGTTAGCTTCATGGATTTTACACTCCAAACTCTGATCTATTTCCCAAGGTGTCTTGCCGGGTTGCATCGCGATTTCCTTGAACCCCACAATTGACTATGCCTCAGATTTAGGCCTACTGAATTCTCTATTCAGTGTAGTCTAGATTTTTGCGACTCCAACATTTGGGTTATCATTAGAGTACTTGATATAATAGGTTAATGCGCGATCTTGATGAGCACTAGCCAAAGTTGCTTTCTTCATGTGATCATCTATAACACCCTGATCTTCTCATACAACTTTTGAACCCCACAATCGATTGTGCCTCAGATTTAGGCCTACTGAATTCTCTATTTAGTGTAGTCTAGATTTTTGCTACTCCAACATTTGGGTTATCATTAGAGTACTTGATATAATAGGTTAATGCGCGATCCTGATGAGCACTAGCCAAAGTTTCTTTCTTCATGTGATCATCTGTAACACCCTGATCTTCTCATACAGCTTTCACGACGAACCAGAACTGGTCCAGGTGCTCATTTCCCAAGCCTTTGAACAAAGGCATCTTCACTGAATTTTCCATAATAAACTGCGGTGGAGGTGGAGGTGGTATGGGTGAAGTCGCAAGAAATGGTGGTGAAGTTGGAGGTGGTGTGGGTGGAGGTGGCAATCGCAGGAATCCTTATCTTATTAACTGAATAACACTTCACAAAGAAGCTTGCACTACTCCTTCTTCATCACCTCGTGAAGGTGAACTCAATGGAATATATTTAGGACCCTTTCTACCTTCGTTCATGTAAGTTTTTCCACTTTGCGTAGCTCCAAACATCAAGGTAGCTGCATAACCCACTTTTCTCACAATAACATTTTAATCCAGGTATTCAAAAAGTTCAAGTACTTACCTCATGGTCCCTTGAAAAAGCATTGCTCTGCCTCGCTGTAGCTGAGGTATCGACTGTGAATTTAGTTACAAATCCTTTGATGATGTGATTGAGCCAATGATCGACAGTGTGGGTGATCTTATCCTCACATGCTTCCAATCTTTGTACCAACATTGTGGTCCAAACAATAGGACCATCAAGTTTCCACCTTCCTTGGCTATCTTCTAACTTCGTGATCCACTCGTATAGCTCAACTGAAAAGGAGCAGAAAAAGATCTTGTGTATTTCTATATATAGCTACCTGTTCAGCCATTGTTCCTTTGTCAGTCACAAACTTTTGTTTTCCTGCGCCATGAATTTATGGATCTTTTTATCAAGCTAATCTTCGATCTCTTTCTTAGTTGGATTCCAGTGATACAACATCACACATCTCTTATGAAGATTCCGGTCCCAGCAACAGAACCATTTATTGGCTTGAGGGGGCATGACCCAGGTTCAGTGTTAGTTAGGCAAACAAATCCCTACACTACTGGCCCTTTCGGCATTAGCCAATAGAGTGCGGACCAAAGTCTCACACGAAGTAGTATGGGGGATGCTGGAATCAAGTTTCCGCACCTTGAGATTGTCGTGATGTTTGTTTATTCTTTTTATCCCTGCCTTCATGTAGGTCACTTAGTTCTAGGGCTTTCCAGACTAGACCTCTATTCCACCCTTCAGTAACTCCGTGAAAGCGTGCGACTGGCCCTTGCGCAGCCCTAACCTTTGACTTGGGTACTTTAGCACTGCTATGGCAGTGTATCATGCAAATTCCCAAACTAGTTTAAGTGTCTTACTTACCTTATTAGACAATCACAGTTAGCATCGCGTAAACAGATGTTCTCACTTGTGTTCACTTAACTAATGTAATTACATACATTTGCACATTATATAAGAATTATAATTGAAATTCATAAATAACATGTCAAGAGGCATAACAGGAACAAAGACACATAATTTGCAGAATTATTCTCTTTATTGATATCTTTCAAGTGATTGCAGACTCTATCCACCCTGTGCACACATCTACAGGGGTCCGTGCACTCAGTTGCAGACTTCTATCCTAGGTCTTTACGCACTTAGCTGTAAAGCCTCTACCTATGCTACGACCCGACACGTAGACTTCTTACCTCACAATTATCGCTCTCTAAGAATTATCTCAACTATTGAACTACTTAGAGCTTACTTACTTAGCTCTTTTTATACAATCCCATGGTCCGTGGACCATGGGTAGATATTTCACAGTTGACTTTACTTTTACAAAAATAAGGGCGGACAACCCTTTATGACTCATGACACCTTAGCGCTCCGCGACCACAAAATGCGGAGTCTTTAGAAGTTTATTACAAAATTCGACCCAAAACATGGGCTTTTAGCCCCAAAATTGTCCTTGGGGGATCCTGTTCCCAACATCCACATTCATTTTAATTTATTGCTATGTGATTTTATTCCTAACAATTGGTATGAGAGCCAAAGCTTTATTTGGATGACAAAACTCATAGGAAAGGAGGGTTCCTGGCTCATGTGGGAGTAATGGAAGAAGAAGGTTTTAGGGCTAAGAAAATCAATAACCAAACTACCAGCTATGGAATATTAAAATGGAAGATTATCTATATTAGAAAAATATTTTCCTACCATTTGGAAGGATAACAAAGTAGCCAATGACTATGAAAGGTGAAGAATGAAAGATTATTAATATAAAGGAATTGGGAATAATATGAATATGCCTGGTAGCATAAATGTCTTTCAACATTTTAAAATAAATTATAATGGAGGGTTTGATGACAACATTAGCTAAACTAAATGAATAATCCTCAACTTCCAACAAGGTTTTTGTTATGAAGTGCTTATTTTATATGAAGATGTCAGAAGGGGGGTCTATTGCTGATAATTTAAGTGAACTTAACATGGTCACTAATCAATTAAGATCTACAGAAGTAAACTTTCATGATGAAGTTAGGGCTCTTTTGATTTTGTTCTCATTTTGAAAAAGTTAGAATGGCTTGGTCATGGATGTGAGTAATTCTGTCTATGGTTCAAAAGCTTTAAAGTTTAGTGACATCGTTGTGTTATCCTATGCAAGGAAACATGATGGAAAAACACATATGAAACATTATGTAATTATTTGAATGTAGAGAATAGGGGAAGACAAAGGGAGAGATAAAGAGCCCATGGAATCATGGAAAGTTTAAGAAGGGTAGATCCAAATTTAGAGGGAGGATAGAATGTTAGAATTATGGGCAGAAAGGATATAAGAAGAAATATTATTGGTCTCTAAAAGAAAAAAATGAGATGGAAAACAAGAGAATAATAAGGAAGAAAATGTAGAAGGTGATATGTTACAAGGTGCTTTAATAATTTCAATAGATAACATTTTTTATTCTTTGGAGACAGAATGAGGGGCTTGAACTCATGCCACACTGCATAGGAAATATTTTCAAGATTATTTTCAAGGGGATTTTTGATATGTTTATTTGGGTGATGATGGGCAACATAAAATTGTGGGAAATGGTAAGGTATGGATAAAATTACAGAATGGAAACTAATGGTTATTGGAAGAGGTAAGGCACATTCTTGATTTAAGAAAAAATCTAATTTGAGTAGGGAAGTTGGGAAGTTAATGCTTTATAGTCACATTTACTTGAAATTAATGTAATGCCACTAAAGGATATTTGATAATAGAAAAAGGAGAGACATTAGGTACATTGGATTTATTTAATATTAATGTTGACCTCTCTATAAGAGTGGATAAAACTTTCTATAATTATAGCGTGTTGATGGTGTTGGACCCAACAACATCTCAGGGGATCTCCCCGGTAAGAAATCCCAATTAGACCTCAGACTATTTGGTGTAGGATTCCTAGCAGTGGATCATACGGTAATGCCTTGACCGCAATTCCGCACAGAGGAAAGTAAGATAACTATGTTGGTAGAAAGGGTGCGATAGTTGCAGTAAGACAAGGAAGGTGCATGAGAGGTTCTAACACACTGAGGGTGAGGTGAGTGTGCCCCTTAAAAACCTGTAATAGTACTCGGTTTGGAAGGGAACACATGAGTGAAGATGCATCATAAGATGGAAATAAAGTTAGCAAGCAATCCAAAGTGATGGTTAAACCAAGAACACATTTCAGAAAGATTCATACATACTTATACAGAATAGTCCATACATGCATGTGTAATAAAACAATAAATATATCATTTATAGAAAACTAGATAGCATATAATACAATACAACATATGCATGAAACGTGCTAGCTTCGTTATATTAAGAAGTGTAATTTCTAGTCATATAATACATCCATGTCCAACCACTAGCTCCGATAGTCAAATTTTACAGCCACAACAACCTGCTCCTCCAAAGAGATATACTAGCTCTATGTAGTGGAGAAGCCAAGGGTCATTACAATACTATCCAAGCTCTCTCTATGATAGTATTATTGGAAGCTTGGCTGACCAAAAGCATTTGTAATGAGTTATGAGGTTCTATTTATAGAAAAGGGTGGGGTGACCCTTGACATTCCCCTTTATGACAACTCATTTACCCTCATGACTCTTCATCTACTCTATGACTGTTACATCCAACTATCGACACTTGAACTTCCACTTGACATGACATTAAATTACAATGCACATGTGTTCATGTGAGACAAAATGGCTTGAGAAAGTCATGCAAGACATCACTAACACTCGATCTGTTGTGGTGAGTCCAACTCTTTGACATGCTTGTGATGGTGAAGGTGGTGAGATGATGCCAAGCTTGGTCATCTGTGATGGTGTGCATGCACCTCATGGTGATATTTTTTTGAAGTGAACTCTTGCCTCCATTGCATCCAATTGCATTAGTGTGGCTCCTTCATCCAACTGGTCTGCTAGCATGCGCATGGTCTTCTTGGTGTAACCGAATTGGCAACACATTGATGCATGGTGTCTATGCTAATATTACAAAGTGTGCTTGTGGTCATGCGCATCAACTGTCAACTACATGCTCAACTCCAGCCAAACTTTCTTCTTGTGTTTGCCTTGGTGAGTGTGTTGAATGGGTTGCATCGCATGCGTGTGGATAATGACATGCATGCTGTTGAATCCCTTGCATGCGATCAACAACACTTCTCACCAAGTCTGCTCCGTGCTAGCTACTAGGATGGATCTATAAACTGTACGGGTGTAGTTTCATCCGTGAGTGCATGTTTTGCCCCTTTCTATTCTTGTCCCTGGTGCAACTCATTCACTTGTCTGTGCAACTCATGCTATTCCTTGAGTTGTTGCTATAGCACATGCAACTCCTTTTTTCCATTCTCTGTATTCGACCAATCGCATCGTCACCTCATAGCCCGAGTCTCCAAGGTTGATTTCATCATCAATGGATCTACTTGATCTTGTAGCTTTGTTTTTCCTTTGTGTTGTCAACAACCTTCCTCTTGCATTCACTGCATCTGGTATGCTACATTCAACTATTGTTCATGATGCTAGTTGTTCTGATGCTGTTGC
Organism: Pinus taeda; assembly: GCA_000404065.3. Classification (NCBI taxonomy): domain Eukaryota; kingdom Viridiplantae; phylum Streptophyta; class Pinopsida; order Pinales; family Pinaceae; genus Pinus; species Pinus taeda. The sequence continues at coordinate 416,827 of APFE030523906.1, read as the reverse complement.
CATCACATCTTGATGTCCTTGCCTATGAACAACTTGATGTCTGCATGAGTTGGCAAGCTCATAGAAACTTGTTCGACCGCATCTCCAAGTGTGCTCTGAATGGTGTCTTTGACTCTGCTCTCTTGGAAACCATTGTACTTGTACTACTGAGAAGCAGATGAACACCTACAATACCTGGAGACATGGAAATACTCATGGCAAGTAATCTATTAGTCAAAAACGAAAATGAACTTGAGAACTGACTTGCAACATACTTATGTGACTAATCATGAAGGTTGTGTAATTTCCAACGGGAGTTCAAGATACTGACTGCCAAGACTATACAAGGCACAATCTGGGCTATTGTGAGGCTAAATGACTGTTGGAACTACACAATGCACAATCTGGTTTGGCTGTTGACTGCTGGAATTGTGCAATGCATAATCTCAGATGGCGATGGTTGCAGGCTCAATGACTACATTGTGCAATTTTTCGGGTAAACAGTCATTTTCCCTTAGAATTGCACAATGCAATATGGGAGGATAGTCACTGGGCAAAAATGCGCATTTCCTAGGAGGAAGACAAAGCTTTCCTTCTCAGGATTGCATCATGCTATCTTGGTGAGGTGAAGTTTGGGCCAAGGCTGCCCATACTTGTCGAGGGAAACTAAAGGCGAAAGTGAATGCGAATGCATGGTGATGCTGAGTGTAAGCATAAGTGAATGATCATGCATGAAAATGATGAATGACAGATTCAGAAAATGGAACAACGCACATGTGGGTTAGGTGAGTTGTCGAATCAACGACCGTTCATGAAAAGTAATTTCATGCATGCGACAACAATGAGATGTTAATGAAAACTAAAATGGTGCTAGTACAAGCTAGTATGTATAAAAATGATAGCAAGCGGTCACTGAAATCAAGCAGAAATTGTTCATACGAAGTGAAACACAAAAAGCACTAGAAATACAACCCAAGATATGGAAAGCAGGCTTACCCCAAAACAACTGAGTTGAATATGCCGATAGCTCCTAGATGCGATCTGGGATGTCATAATTGCAAGGTTGATGTGAGGAATGATATCTACAGATTCTTAATGATGAGTTTTGATAAAATCGAGGTTGTGATGCATATGCCATAAATCTAGGGAAAACAACACTTGGTGGGAGGTTTCTGAAATTATCCTTGCATGTAACCTCCAACTACAAAAAGTAGATCCCTCAAACAAGGGGTGCCTTTGCATGCTGCCTTGGAAGAAGCAGCCCATGCATGCAGGTTTTTTTTTCTCGGTCTCGGAGGGAACTGGTCAACTCAACTGCACATGCAAGACACTGCTCAACTGCTGGGAGAAAATGTGAATTTTTGGTTGGGATCTAGGCTAGTTGCTTAAAATATTTGCACAATTTATGGGCAGAGTAGCTGACTGCTACCCATATTTGCGCAAATTCTGGGTTGAGCAGCCCAGATGGGAAGGATTATGTAATTTTCTAGGTGAAACTTGCTCAATAGAATTGTGCAATTCTGGGGCCCAACAAGTTGCCAGTTAGGATTGCGCAAATTCTGGAGTGAAGGTTGGTTTCCCTCCAAATTTGTGCAAATTCTTAAAGGAGCTACTCAGACTGCTACTAGACCAAGTCTAGATGAACAACCTATGAGGGGAATGCATCAAGGCTTGATCGACAGGCTCTCTTTCTACAAGAAAATCACTAGAGATTGTGTACTTGATGAAGCAAGACATGCTGCTATGAAGGTTAGTAGGGAGGCTCCAAAATGAAGCTAAGGAAAAAAATTGGAGGGTGGTTGTAGCTGCTAAAACACTTGGTGATGCACTAGTAGAACTCCAACTCTCTGAATGGACCTTATTCGTGAAAAGCAAGTCTAACACCTATGGAAGTATTGCTTAGTTCTCAGCTTGTCTTGGTTTCACACTAGCTTGATTGTAAGATGTATCATCGCCAAGATCTTATTCAATTGACACACATTCCAAGACAAGTCAACACAGTTGTTCTGATTGGGGTTGAGGGGTATATTTATGCACAAAAATTATAGTCGTCAGAGTCCTAGTTTCATCTCTAGTGTTGCTCCGCTGCTAGCAGGCCTAGATAGTACCCTGGTGGAGTCACACAGGAACACAAGCATAACTTCATTGCAAGCGAGCCTGGTTAGTACTCCAATGGAGTTACTTGCATCACCTCTCTGTACAGGAAGTGTTTCTCTTCTTTCACCTTATTCATTTTTCATTTTTTATTTTTATTTTCATAATTGTGCATAACACTTATTCATTTCAGAGGTGGAAGAGGGATCCTGACTTATTGAGAGAAAAAGAGGTTGTTCCAACAGAGAATTATTTTACTATACCTCTGATGTGCCTGTTAAGGTTTTCCCCCTCACCTGACTATACTCAACTGAGTTGACAAGGGTTAACCGAAAAACAATTGACTAGAGTAGGTGATACTAGTTAGCATGTAAGCATTGTGTTTTCACCAAGGTTCACTTTGAATAGTACATATTTCCCATCAATGTATCATGGACTGAAAGTAAAGATTTCTTCATAAAATGGCAGGATGACAGATAACCAAGTAGTGATAGTTGCACAAGGCCTCTTGTACTTTACCCATCTTGTTTCAAGAGTCATGCACGGTCTCATGTGAAAGTAACCTACAAATGAAGACAAGCAAACAAACAAAAAAGCAAACCAGAAGCATAAGTAAATGCAAAAGCAAAGTGAGTAAGAAAATAAACAAGAAAAAAACAA
>APFE030523906.1:342639-412339 GCA_000404065.3 Pinus taeda | reverse complement strand
GGAGTCATCCTTCATTGAGTGTTGATGCTCAAGCTCCCACTCATACTCTTCATGAATGACAGTGCATGTTGGTTGTGCAACACCAACTCCGACAATGGCTTGTTCCTCATTCACAACAAGTGTAGAGCCCGGAATGGAAGAACACAAGATAGTATCATACGAAGGAACAACCGAGTGCAAAGATGGAGGTTGCGGAACAAAAGGCTTATGACAACTCGATGAAATCATAACCAAATCTAATGTGGAAATTAAGCAAAGCGACATTGGGAGGATGTGAAGGTTGAACAAGTGTGTGAGCATGATCCTCAACATAACTCGGAAGTGGTGGAGCTGTTTGATGAGGGGATGGCAGACAATCACCCATGAAAGTGACCACATTCGACTGATATTGCGCAACTCTCTCACTGAAGAATGTCGAGCGAGGCGATTTCAAACTTCTTCTTGGGACAAGTAGATTTATTAATGCAATACTCAAATCGGTCCCAAAGATAGAGAAATTTCATCTGGCTCCTTAGAGCTTGAAACTATAAGTGACAGAAGAACTGCCAAAAATCCATAATTGATTCATGCGGAGCCTTTTGTTATTGTAGCAGTTTTTGGTCAAGATGGTCTGGATCAAAATGATATAAAGTGTCTTTAATTAGATCACAAAAGTTCTCAAGTGATTGCATGCTATCAGAAGCTAGGCTAAAGAACCATCTAAGTGGAGATTCACAAAGTGTATATGCAAGTAGCAAGCTGGACTATTCGTCAGAACACCCATCTTCCTCATGAAGCATGGAAAGAAAGTCATGTAAGTACTCAGGGCAGGCAACTTTTCCTTCACCATCATATGTGTAAGTGGACAAGTGATCAAAAAACTTCCTCATGATGCTGACATATTCATGGTTCAAAAAAAATCGCGGAGGGAGAACAGTGCAAGAATCCATGAAAGATATGCAAAGTTTCAAAACCGGATGAGAGGACACAACTTGTCATCTGGCCCTTATTCTAGCACCATAATGTTGATGGTGTTGGATCCACCAACATGTCAGTGGATCTCCCTAGTAAGAAGTCCCAATTAGACCTTAAACCATTTGGTGTAGGAGTACCAACAGTGGATCATACGGTAATGCCTTGATCATGATTTCTCACAAATGCAAATAAGATAAATCCGTTGGTAGAAAGGGTGTGACAGTTGCAGTAAGAAAAGGAAGGTGCATGAGAGGTTCTAACACACTGAGGGTGAGGTTAGTGTGCCCCTTGGAAACTTGTAATAGTACCTGGCTTGGAAGGGAACACACAAGCGAAGATGCATCACAAGATGGAAATAAAGTTAGTGAGAAATCCAAAGTGATGGTTAAACCAACAACACATTTCAGGAAGATTCATACACACTTATACATAATTGTCCATACATGCATGTGTAAGTGAAAAATACATATATGATTTAGAGTAAACCAGATAACATAGAATACAATACAACATATGTATGAAACATGTTGGCTTCGTTATACTAAGAAGTGTAAGTTCCAGTCATACAATACATCCATGTCCAACCACTAGTTCCAATAGTGGAACGTTATAGCCACAACCGCCTACTCCTCCAAAGAGATGTACTAGCTCTACGCAGTGGAGAAGCCAAGGATCATTACAATACTATCCAAGTTCTCTCTACGATAGTCTTATCAAAATCTTGGCTGACCAAAATCCTTTACAATGAGTTATGAGGTTCTATTTATAGCAAAGGGTGGGGTGACACTTGACTTCCCCTTTGTGACAATTCATCTACCCTCATGACTCTTCATCTACTCTATGAATGTTACATCCAAATATCAACACTTGAACTTCCACTTGACACAATGTTACATTACAATGCACATGTGCTCATGTGAGACAAAATGGCTTGAGCAAGCCATGCAAGAAATCACAGACACTCGGTCCGTTGTTGTGAGACCAAATCTTTGACATGCTTGTGATGGTGAAGGTGGCGAGCTGACACCAAGCTTGGTCATCCGTGATGGTGTGCATGCACCCCATGATGACATATTGCTGAAGAAAACTCTTTCCTTTGTTGCATCCAAGTGCATTGGTGTGGCTCCTTCATGCAACTCATCTACTAGCATGTGCATGGTATTCTTGGTGCAACCAAACTAGCAACACATTGATGCATAGTGTCTGTGCTGATCTTCTAGAGTGTGCTGGTGGTCATGCACATCAATTGTCAACTACATGCTCAGCTCCAGTCAAACTTGCTTCTTGTCTTCGCCTTGGTGAGTGTGATGAATGGGTTGGATCGCATGCGCGCACAAAATGACATGCATGCCACTGAATCCCTTTCATGCAATTAACAACACTTCTCATCAATTCTTCTTCATGCAAGCTGTTGGGATGGATCTATAATTTGTACAGGCATAATTTCATCTGTGAGTGCATGTTGTGCCCCTTGATGTTCCTATTCATGCTGCAACTCATTCACTTGTCTGTGCAGCTCGTGTTCTTCTTTCAGTTGCTGCTTCAACACATGCAACTCCTTCTTTGTTCCATTCTCTGTCTTTGCATGATCACGCCATCACCTCATAGCCTGAGTTTCCAATGTTGCTTTCATCATCAATGGATCTCCTTGAGCTTGCAATGTTGTTTCACCTCCACGTTGCCAACAACCTTCCTCTTTCATTCGTTGCATCCAATATGCTACCTTCAGCTACTGTTCATGATGCTTCTTGCTGTGATACTACTACCATCACATTTTGATGTCCTTGTCTATGAACAACTTGATGTCTTTGTGAGTCGGAAAGATCATAGACACTTGATCGATTGCATCCCCAAGTGTGATCTTAACAATGTCTTCCACTCTGCTCTCTTAGAAACCATTGTTCCTGTACTACTGAGAGGCAGAAGAACACCTACGATACCTGGAGACATGGAAACACTCATGGCAAGCAATCTGTCAGTCAAAAATCAAAATGAACTTGAGAACTTACTTGCAACATACCTGTGTGGCTGATCGAAGGTTTTGCAATTTCCATTGGGGGGTTGGGAGACTGACTGCCAAGATTGCATAAGGCACACTCTAGGCTACTGGGAGGCTGATTGACTATTGGAACTGCACAATGCACAATCCAGTCTAGTTGCTGACTACTGGAATTGTGTAATGCATGATCTCAACTGGCAATGGTTGCATGCTCAGTGACTGCCTTACGCAATTTTCTAGGTCAACAACCATTATCCCTCAGAATTGCGTAATTCAAGACTGGAGGATAGTCACTGGGAAAAAATGCACATTTACTGGGAGGAAGACAAAGCCTTCCTTCTCATCATTGCGCAATGCTATCTTGGTGAGGCGGAGTCCGGTCCAAGGCTGCCCAAACTCACCTACAGGCAACTAAAAGTGAAAGTGAATGCGAATGCATGGTGATGCTAAGTGTAATCATAAGTGAATTATCATGGATGCAAATGGTGAATGGCAGATTCAGTAAATGGAACAACATGCATGTGGGTGAGGTGAGTCATTGAATCAGTAATCGTTCGTGAAACACAGTTTCATGCATGCGATAATAGTGAGATGTTAATGAAAACTAAAACGGTGCTACTACAAGCTAGTATGTATAAAAATGACAACAAGCACTCACTGAAATCAAGCAGACAATGTTTGAATGAAGTGAAACACAAAAAGCGCCAGAAATGTAACGCAAGACATGGAAAGAGGGCTTACCCCAAAACAACTGATCTGAATGTGCTGACATCTCCTAGATGCGATATGGGGTATCAGAGATACAAGGTTGATGTGAGGAATGAGATCTGCAGTGTCTGGTTGATGAGTTTTGATAAAATTGAGGTTGTGACGTGCATGCCACAAATTTAAGGAAAGCGACACTTAGTGGGAGGTTTCTGAAATGATCCTTGCATTTAACCTCTAACTTCCAAAAATAGATCCCTAAAACAAGGGATGCCTTTGCATGCTGCCTTGGGATAAGAAGCCCATGCATGCAGGTTTGTTTTTCTTGGTCCCGAAGGCAACCAATTAACTCAATTGCACATGCAAGAGGCTGCTCAACTGCTTGGAGAATATGCACATTTATGGATTGGAGCTGGGCTGGCTGCTCAAAATATTTTCACAATTTTTGGGCAGCAATTGACCGCTGCCCATATTTGCACAAATTCTTGGGTTGAGCAACCCATCTGGGAAGGATTGTGCAATTTTCTGGGTGAAGCTTGCTCAACAAAATTGCACAATTCTGGGGCCCAGTAGGTTGCCAGTCAGGATTGCACAATTTCTAGAGGGAAGGTTGGTTGCCCTCTAGATTTACACAAATTCTTGAAGGATCTTCCCAGTTTTCTGTTGGAAAAAGTACGGATGAACAACCTATGAGGGGAATGCATCAAGGTTTGATCGACAGACTTTCTTTCTACAAGAAAATCATTGGAGCTTGTGTACTTAATGAAGTAAGACATGTTGCTGTGAAGGTTGGTAGGGAGGCTCCAAAACGAAGCAAAGGAAAAATTTTGGAGGGTGGTTGTATTCGCTACAACATAGCCTCAAGTAAAAGAGTGAGAAGGGGATGTAGATTCTCCAATCAATGAAATTATTTCTAGGTATGAAGAAGGTTGATTTGGAATTCTATGGGCATTTTTTTATAGTAAACATAAAAGTTTTATCTTTTTCATAGTTGGGAAGGAAAAGAAGAGTGAAACCTTAGAGTTTATGCATACATAGTGTATGGGGACCAACTCATGTATCATCTCTTGGTGGATCTTATTATTATGCTTTTTTTTTTATGATGGAACTAGCAAAACTTGGGTTTATTGCATTAGAAACAAATCTGATGTCTTTGGTCTTAAAAAAAATGGAAAGCTTTGGTTGAGAATGAGACAAGAAATATGATGAATTTTCTTAGATTAGATAATGGAGGAAAATATTGGAGCAAGGATTTTGATAGTACTATTAATACCATGAGATTCATAGAGAGAATATAGTTCTAGGAACACCACAAGAAAATGGTGTGTCAAAAATGATGAATAGGACAATCATGGAGTGTGCAAGGAGTACGAGATTAAATGAAAGATTGGCCTTATAATTTTTTTTTAGATTCTATTGATATTGTTGTTTACTTAATAAATAGAGGGTCTTCAAGTTCCTTGGATGGTGGCATTTTTTAGGAGGAATGGGATACTAAAAAGGTAAACTACTCATTTTTGAAGACTTTTGGCTATGAATAATTTGTCCATATTGATATAGAAATAGAACAAAGCTTGAGGAAAAATCTGAGAAGCATATTTTATTGGATATGGAATTAATGATTTTGGATATTAGTTATGGGATTATGAAAATTGCAAAATCATTAGGAGCAAAGATGTGGTATTCAATGAGAAGGTCCTACTTGTAGAGAAAGAAACAAGAAAAGGAAAAGAAAATAATACACAATGCTTACTGAAATCATAGAAAAAGAAATTCCAAGGTGATAGAAAATCAAAATGTTCAACAACAATAGCAATAACAGTGATCTCAAACTCTTACAAGTGTTATTAGAAAATTTATGGTTCTTGGCTATGAAAGTTTAGTCTCCTTGCTTGAGACTTTATTTTTCTTTTCACAAAATGTTGTCTCTTCTCATATTCAAATTCCTTCTTATAGAGTGAATAACCCTTACTAAATGAATGAAATTTAATGAATGAATGCATCTAAAAAGTGTCTTTTTTTTCTTTCTTTCTTCTGAATTTAAATTAGCCTACAAGAAGAAGGGGGATCAAGTCTCCTAGATTTTAGGGAATAGATCTTCCAAGAAATCAAGAGATTATGGCTAAATTGATATTATGGTTTTATCCACCCTTAATATTCCAAAAGTTGGATTATGAAATGAGTTACCAAAAAGGTAAAGGCTGAAACAACAATATTATTAGGAAGGTAACATTTAGGATTCCCTTAAATCCCCTCACCTTTATGCACTTGTGATATCATAGCCCATTTAGGCCACTCCTGGCTTAGTTAGTCCAAGGATCTTATTAAATTTGAAAAAGTAAATTATTTACATGTATTCTAAATGTTCTAGCCACTACAACATTTCCTCCTCATGGTATAATTAAAACATGGTAATAAAATATCCTTTGGAAACCAAAATTTAAAATGATTTATTTGCCAAGATATTCAAGAGAGCCAAAATGGAACTATATATTATATTAGTATATATATTATATATATATATATTCTTTCTTTCTTTCAATTTATGCTTTTGTTTGTTGTTGGTTGTAAACAACTAGTTAGGATAGGTATTTGTTCTCTCTGCCAATTAAACCTATTATTCAAATGGTTATTCACCCCAATTTTGTGCACTTAAATGATTTTAATTGAAGACATCATAAAGCAAAATTAACATAACTTCATACACTTGAAAGCATGGCCTATTGACCAATTACATGCCATTCACACTAGTAAATTATGTAATTAATGATATCAAGGTTTGCATGTTCTTTTTCATTATTTGGAAGAATGATGTGAGATATCATTCGATCCTTGCATGAACCTTGGAAATTTGTTAAATTAAGAATTCTGGCCAATAACTACCCAAGAATGTCTAAAAATAGAGCAAGTTTGGACAAACCTTCTATCTCATCAATATTTAGGAATTTGTACCTCCTTTTGGTCAAATAAGATACATTGGGTCCCATTCTTGAAGCTTGGAAATTCCTACTTGAACTAGTTCTTATACAAGCTCAACTTTAGTGTATAATAAGAGTTCATGACCATGCATTTAAAAAAAACTCTAGAAGATTGTGTTAGAGGAACTAAGCCAAAGAGTAGGAATATCATTTCTCATTCTCACTTAGTCTAGTGTGTTATTAATTTTATGTTGCTTTCCCCTCCAAATTTTTCAAACAAGGGGAAATAATTACATGTTTATTATTATACTGAGAGAACCCAATGAAGTTTTAAAGGATCCTCTCATAAATTATATTGAATCCCACATGTAACAAGTTTCTTCTTGGGTGATATATTTCATGTTATTTTCCCTTTCTATTGAATATTAAAGAACTTGTTATATTTGTTTCCAAAATTAATGTTTAAACATTCTTTTGAAAGTAACTCTTTTTAATGATATGATAGTTGTTATATATGCTAAGGGATAGATAAGTTACTGATGTTTTGGTTAATTTACCCCTTTTTTGTACTCTTATTTTTAACAATAGGCCAAGATATGATTTTTAGTACTGAAATGCACAAATAATCCACATACAAAATGGTGGATCCACTAGGTTTGTTATAATGATCTTTTTAATCCTTTTCTAGTTTTCAAGTCCAACATGGTTACCATCTTTGCCCTAACATTGAGTTGAAGGGTACCCATTTTTAAAAAATTGAATTTTTGAAATTCTTACGAAGTGGTGCATTTGTCCCCATCAAACTTGCATTGATGCACAATTTTTCTTTGTAAACATCTAGTGATTAAGTCACACAAATTGTTAAGCAACCAACTCACAAATAGATAGATCAATGACTTAAAAATTATCCTCTTCAATGGGGAAACCTTCTTTACATTACATAAATGAACAATTCCCGGATGATACAAATGAAAATACCTCCTTTCTATATATAGGACACTAAGGGGTCACAATATAATCATAGCCTATATAACAATAATAATGTAAGGGAACAACAATAACAATAGTGGGATTCTATGGGGCACAATAATAACAATATGGGGACTACATGGGAAAAACAATACCAGTAAGGGGGCTACACTAACAATAACAATAAGGGTCTACATTAGTATTAATAAAGACCTAACATGCCGCTCTCCTTCAAAAACGCGTTGTCCTCAATGCTTGAGTAGTTATAGATGCTTCTGTATAAATTTCTCATCCTCCCATGTGGAGTCTTCAGTGGGTAAGTTTTTCCACTTGATGAGATACTTTGAAATTGATCGTTTCATAGTTGTTAGATTCTTGTTTCTGTAACTGCTTTAGGTTCCAATATGATTTTTCCTTCGTCGTCAAGTTCTGGAAATGTTGTTTGAACTTGAAGCTTGTCACCTATAACCTTCTTTAAGCATGAAACATGGAAAACTAGGTGCACTTGGGAAGATGTAGGAAGCTCCAATTTTAATTCCATAGTACAAATCTTTTGCAACACCTTGTAAGGACCATAATGCTTTAGTGATAATTTATTATCCTTCTTAACTTGCTTGACGGATATTTGTTTGTATAGTTGTAACCATAAAAATACCCAATCACCTAGATCAAAAATTCTTTCGTTATAATGTTGATCGGCCTATTGTTTCATTCAGGTCTGGCCCAAAGTGAGGTTATCCTTTAAGAGTTGCAGAACTTGTTGTTGATGCTTGATGTGATCTTCCACTACTTGAATGTTAGATTTTCTCTTAAATACTATGTGATGGATGGTGGATGATATCCATAAAGTGCCATAAATGTGGTCATTTTTGCTATAGTATGGAAGGAAGTGTTATATCACCATTCAGCCAGAGGTAACCACTTGACCCATTGTGTTTGTTTATCAGATACAAAGTAACAAATATATCCTTCCAAACATTTTCTCACTATATTAGTTTTCCCATAAGATTGAGGGTGATAAGATGAGCTATGTGCTAATTGAGAACCCAGTTAAGAAAATAATTTTGTCCAAATATTTCCAGTGAAAATGGGATATAATCTTTGGGTTTCCATGTAGCTTTTGAATTGTTTCCATAAATGTAATAGAAACTGTACTGAATTTAAATGGATGAGATAATGCACAAAAGTGTGCATACTTGGTAAGTCTATAAACTACTACCATGATGACACACTTTACTTTTGACTTGGGTAAACCTGTGATAAAATCCATTGAGACCTCCTCCCAATGTTGACTTGGAATGGCTAAAGGTTGTAACAAACCCTGGGTCTTAATTGTCTCAACTTTATTTTGTTGGAAATCTAAGGATTCTTCCAAAAAACTTTGAATATCAGATTTAAGGCCATCCCAAAAAATTTCCTTCTTGACCCTATGTTAATTTTTTTAAAATATTGAGTGCCCTCCTAAGGGATAAGTGTGAAATTACAAAAGAATCTTTTATTTGAGTTGGGACTTCCTACAAAAAGCAATATTTGTAACATAATGAATAATTTTTCTAGCTAAATGTATCGGATTTACTAGGATCTGATAAAAATTTTGAATGAGTGTCCACACTTCTTCATCATTCTTCCATTCATCCCTTGCTTTGGTTAACAATCTGGTTGGATAATAAAAATTGTACAAAGCAATGCTTCCACATCCTCATCCTTTCATGAGAGTGCATATGCAACAACATTTTTCTTCCCTTTTTTGTAGATGTTTTCAAAGTCATAACCCAACATATTTGTAACCCATTTTTTCTTCCCTTCTATAGATAATATTTGTTCCAAAAATATTTAATACTATCATGATCTATTTTTACCTTGAAGTGTCTTCCCATTAGGTGAGGTCTCCATTGATTTAATGCATGTAGTATTGCCAACATTTCCTTCTCATAAATAGGTTTGTGCAAATACTTTCCTTTTATTGGACAAATTTCGAAAGAAATGGGTCTTCCTTCTTGCATTAAAACAACACCAATTCCATTTCCCAAAGCATCACATTCCATAATAAAGGTTTTTGTGAAGTCTGGCGTAGCTAAGATCAGTGCTTAGCACATTGCCTCTTTAGGATGTTCAAAGGCCTTAGTTTCTTCTTGAGTCTAAGAAAATGCATCTTTCTCCAGTAATGTTGTTAGAGGTGCTGCTATTCTCCCATAATTCTTAACAAACTTGTGAGAATACCATGTCAAACAGAGAAATCCTCGAAGATGATTTATGGTTGTGGGGATTTTCCATTCCTTAAAGGTTTTAATTTTGTTAGGGTCTACCTTAACACTCTCATATGATACAATATCACCAGTTATTCAACCTCTTGTACTCCAAAGAAACATTTGGAGTTTTTTGCATATAATTGCTGCTCCTCCAATAGTTTGAGCACCCTGTCAAAATGTTGAATATGATCCTTCCAAGACTTGATGTAGATTAGTATATCATCAAAAAATACTATCACAAATTTTCTAAGGGTTTGAAAATGGAATTCATCAAAATTTGAAATGTGGAAGGTGCATTGGTAAGGCAAAAAGGCATCACTAAAAATTCGTAATGACGCTCATGAGTTCTAAATGTTGTTTTTGAAATGTCTTCAGTCTTCATTCTAATTTGATGATATCCAGAACAAAGATACAACTTGGTGAAGTAAATTGCTCCATGTAATTCATCCCACGATTCATTAACGACAAGAATGAGAAATTTATCTTTGATAGTGAGCTTGTTGAGCTCCCTATAATATGGACATATGTGCCATGATGAATCCTTCTTGTGCACCAATACTACTAGAGTAGAGACAAAACTTTGGCGAGGTTGAATTATATGGGCCTCTAGAATTTTTGCAACCATATGTTCAATTTCACTCTTTTGGGCATAGGGATATCTGTAAGGCTTGATGTTTGGAGGAACACTTCCTGGAATAAAATGAATATCATGATCATGATAAAGAATAGGTGAGAGGCCTTTCAGATTATCAAATACCTTGGAATGAATTTTCAAGACTTTTTGGAGATATGGAGAAATAGATGATTTCAATGTTTGAACCTCTAGTGAGCATAATTGTACAATTACGCCCCATTGTTATTTATTTAGAAGATTTTTCATGCCATTAAAGATGATTATTTTTCTTGGTTTCCTTGCGATACCCCTTAATTAAAATTCATTTCCTTCCCAAAAAAAATTCAAGAAAATTTCTTGAAAATTAAAAGCTATTGTACCCAAATATTATAACCATTGGATTCCTAGTACAACACCAACACCACCCATTCGAATGGAAATAATTGGACTATTCAATACATATTCCCCTATGGTTAGTTTGATATTATGGCACTTTCTAGAACAATTTATAGTTACTCCATTTGCAACCATCACTTGACACTGGTTCTGGATATAAGAAGCAATTAAATTCCTTGGCTATCTTACAATGAATAAAATTATGGGTACTACCTTAACCAATCAACACTATTACCTTTTTCTTCTTGATTTTTCCTTCTATCTTAAGAGTTTTAGGAGTGGTAATCTTTACCAATGCATTACAAAATTTGGTCAGATTCATCTATTCTTTCTTTGTGGTTGGTTCATGGTGTATATCCTCTTCTTTTGACATTTCTTGTTCCTTTTCTTCCTCCTCTTCACAATCTATGTAAAATAAGCTCTTCTTAGCACACTTATGACCTTTAGTGTATTTTATATCACAATTGTAACACATACCTTTTTCTATTTCTTATTCCAATTTTTTTGTTCTCAACCTTGTAGGTTGTGGAAGGCTAGGAGCAACACTCAAATCTTTGTAGTTGCAAGTGGCAGACTTCCTTTTTGCCACAGTGTTTCTTTCAACTTTTCTTTCCACCCTGAATGCCTTCTCCAATGAATAAGGTTCCCAAAGGAGAACCTCATGTTGGATGTTATCCTTTAAAGTCCCTATGGAGACATCAATCCTATGCTCTTCTAGAATATCTCTCTACCCTTATATTAATTTTTGAAAAGTCCTCAATGTGCTCCACCATTGAACCCTTTTGTTTGAGATTTATCAATTGGCTAAAGAAGGTGTTTCTCTCTTTATATCCTCATAATGTGCTATCATTTCCTCCGTTACAATTTACCAAGTGACAAATGGTTTATGAGAACAAATCCATTGATACCATACAAACTGATTTTGTTCTAAATATAAAGATGAAATGCGTACCTTTTGTGTGTTCAACACATCATGTAGATCAAAGAATTGCTCCATTTGTAGTATCCATGTCAATGAATTCTTTCCATCAAACTTCCTCATATCGATATTTGTTATGTGGTTAATATTAAATCCACTATGTAGGTCTCTAAAATCATAATTTTTATTCCTTTTATCCTGTTCATGATTTTTGTGGAGTACCTTGTCACCACTAGGAACATTTCTTGTAGCAATTTTGTCAAACCTTCATTTAAACCTTTCAGGTCCCTTTCAAAATCTATTTCTAAACCATCCTTCAAACCTTCCTTATTGACATTCAAAATTTCTTCTATGTAATATTTCAAACCATCCATATTAGCTTCTAGTTCATTCTTGGTTACTCTTTGTTAGAGTGAAATTTGTTGCACTTTTTCTTGCGATTTTGATATATCATGTTGCATTTCTTCCTCTTCTTCATGTGTCATAGAAGCGCTTTCTGGTTGCTTACTAGTTATATCCATTTTTTTTTGTTTCTAGGAATTTTGAAATCAAACAACAATATCTATGCTTCACTATGCCCTTTGAATCACTTCAAACTGATTTTTCAAACAAAAGTTATGAAAAAATTAAAAAAGACACACCTTTTTATTGTTTTTTAGGAGCTAGATATTGCAACTATTGTATATCTGTAATTGAAAATCTCCAAGATCTAAAATTCTATCTTGTAGTATCCCTATGTGTCTTATTTACAAACCAACAATTTAGACCAAGATTGGATTCTTCAAGAAATAGTTATGCCCAATATCCCACAATGACCTAATTATAGATTGGTTCAGTAGAGCGAAGATGTACAAAGTTCCACATGTCACTGTTTTGACCTTTGGCCCTAAAAATGATACGTAAAAAACTAAATTTTGTCCACCTTCCATTAATTTTTAAGAAATTCAAATCTGATTCTCAGAGAAAAATTAATGACGATTTTCCCTAGGTCACCTATTTGAGATGGAATTCTGGAGCCTACAAAAACCCTAACATCCTTAGATCATATCCCTGAAAATTTAGCAATACAAGATCTGAAATTCTTTCACAAAGTTCAAAAAGCTTTTCCCTCCACATGGTTTCAATTTCAACTTCTAAATCCTAGTAGAAAAAAAGTTATAGCAACAATGCCACGATGACCTGTTTGAAGTAGCGAAACCCTAGAATCCAAAGCTCTGATACCAAATGTTAGGAAACCAAATAAAAAATAGATAGATCAACGACTTAAAAATTATCCTCTTCAAGGGGGAAACCTCCTTTAAATTACATAAATGAACAATTCTTGGATGATACAAATGAAAATACCTCCTTTCTATATATAGAAGTCTAAGGGGTCACAATATAATCAGAGCCTACATAATAATAAGAATTTAAGGGCACAACAATTACAATATGGGGACTACATGGGCACAAAGATATCAATAATGGGGCTACACTAACAATAACAGTAAGGGGCTACATTAGCATTATAGGGATCTAACACAAATAATACATTTTATTCATTTTGATCTACTTTTATCTTTTTTTCTACGCACATGATGCCTTTGATGGTTGCACTATCAAAATATCATAGGTATAACACTTTACAAATTTAATTTTTCTTTCATATTTAACCATATTATGATGTTTTTAAGATTCCAAAAATTATTTGTCATCCTAACTATGTGTTTCAAGTTAATTTATTAAAAATTATAAGAATCTTATGTTAGACTATTGAGAATGTGTGAAAACATATAAGAATATAAACAAATAGATATTTACTAATCTAATATCTTATGAATGATAACAACACTTAATCAATCATAGAAAGGAAATAATACACAAAATAAATAATACACCATATTTATGTGGTAAAACCCCAATTCAGGAACATCCACGAGAAGGTAATATTGTATTTATTATACTTGAAATATCTAATCTTACAAAGAACACCTCCACAAATACTTCACCCTTTACAAAGATAATATTTTGATATTATCTGTGTTGTGGGTTTCAGGGACTCCCTAACCTCTATTATATACCAAGAGATATTGAGGAATTACATTAGGTACTAATACACATTTAAAAATACCCATTTACAATCAATTAAAGTCTAATGAGGAGGAAGGGGAACAAGGGTCCAAGTCTTGTTCTTCATTAATGAGTTATACTTGTAGTCATTACGTTTTCCTATTCAAATTTTTCCTTAGCTTGAGAATATTTGGAAGGATCAATTTATAGCCAAAATTTTAGTAAGAAGATCAAAGTCATATCTACTTCAATGAGTATCAAAGGGAGTACTGATCTCACAACCTGTAAATTCAATATTTTTCTGAGCCTAAACAGGAAGAGGGCGAGCCGCAAGAACCATTTTATTATCATTAAATAATTTAGGAGGACCACTTGAAGAGGTAGATGAACTAGGATCAAGATGAGGCAAAAAATTAGAAGAAGGGGTAACCAATATAGGGGTAACAAGAGATTAAGGGAATTCAAGATAACATTAGGTTCATAAGACTCAAAGGAATGAGAAATTTAATTAAACTAAACATCTCACCAAATGATGACATCTTGGGTAGATGGATAAAAAAAACTATAAACTTTAGAGTTCTTACTATAACTGATGAAAATACATTTGTGAGATTTTGGTACTAACTTTTCCAGTTTTTCATCAAGAATATGGGCCAACATTCGTTGTTAAATATCCTAAAGTTATTGATATCTAGTTTTCTTCCATTCCATTTTTCTTCAAGACTAACCTACAGAACTACCTTAGTAGGAACTTGATTTAAAATATAGTTAGCACAATAAATATGTTTCAATCCAAACTTTATTAATCCTTTAGAGAAACAATAACCTAAGAAATTTAACACAACCCTAATTTTCCTTCACTACCTCATTTTGTTGAGGTGTATAAGGAAAAACATTTTGATGTTGAATACCATGCTTAGTTAAATATGAAATAAATTCCTTTTTACCTGCTTCATTGTTAACCATGGGTTTAAATTCTTGAAATTTAATAAAAGTTTCAATTTTATGTTTTAAAAATTAAACCCTCATTTTCTGCTATAATCATTAATTTTTTGCTATACTCATTAATAAAAGTAAGAAAATATTCATCACAAGACAGAAAAAATTTCAAGTGGACCAAATATATTACTATGAATTAGTTGCAATTGTTCTATAGCACGCCAAACTTTACCTTTATCAAACACTTCCATATGTTTTTCACTAAGTGCACAACCTTCACAAACAACTTTAGTGGAAGAAACAAGAGGTAATTCATTTTACCATAATTCAAGTGACTTAATCTTTCATGCCATAGTTGTCTTTGTTCATGAGCATGAGAAATATAGGAATAAAATGGTTAATGTTTAGCTGAATAAAAACAAGTAAACTTATATAAACCATAAATAATAATCAAGCAGGACCAGAAGAAACTACTTTGAAGTTATGTTTGATATCTTCAATAACATACTTATCTTCCCATGCTTCAAACATATAACCTTTTGATATGCACAATAAATAGAAATAAAATTAATGGGAATCCCTTGAGCATGAAAAAAATCTTCTAATATATCATTAGGAACTTTAACATTACCAAAACCCATTACTGAAATTTGTTTACCATCACCACTTAAAACTTCTTGTGATGTGTGATTTTGAGTGTCATGAGAAAAAAACAATGAAGAACTACCAAACATATGGTTAGAGGAATTACAATGCATAATCCATTCCATTAAAGAATATGATTTTCTTGGTTGAGAATAATTAACAAAAAGAGAAAAATTTTGTTCAATTAAGGTTTTCTTCTTGGATTTAGCAATATCATGTTTTTGTTTAAAGCACATCTTTTCGTGGTGGTTGTTTTTTCCACAATACTTACAGCTTGGATTAAACAATTTATTTTTACTAGCAACATTAAAAGAATCATTAGAAGAGTGTTGGTGGTCCTTTAGTATGTGATTTAGGATATTTATTAACAACATTCTTAGGATTCATTTTATTATGTGCCATTAGAGCATTATTAGGGTTTAACTGTTTTCAAGAAATTAACCTTTTTTTCTCATTAATCAAACTTTTACAAAAATATTCAAATTTAGTTGTCAAATATCCTTGAGACATTTCAATTACTCTATTCCTAGTTTGGATGAACATATAAAATGATGAAGGAAATTTATATTTTACAAGAATTATTAGGGCTATATCAATTTTCTTGTAATATTTTCCACTATTATTAAGTTTTTAATTTATATCTTTCAATTCATAAAAAACAATTAAATTATTGGCATTATGGTAAAAGTGTTGTCCTTGATGGAAAATCACATATATGATACCCATAAATGAATCAATGATGTATGATGGTAGTTCACAGTGAGGTCAATTCAGAGGTAGCAAGAAAGGATTACAAATCAGACTCTAGAGATTGAAGAAAGAGAATGTTTTAAGAAGTATACTTTGGTTCACATATTCGAAGTGGTGTATACATGTGAGTACACAAAACAAAAAGACCGTATACACATGCACACACTTTCACAGAAGGAAAAGCGCATATGGAATGGAAAATTAAGGTTAATGAATACTAGGGGTTCCTACCATGGTATTGACCCATGGTAATGAGCATGACAAAGAATATCGATACCATCAAAGAATACTAGCAGCTGGAGAATGAGAGAAGGCTATAACCTTCTGCAAGTGGGTGCCTACGTATTGGTATGAGTATGCGCCAATACAAGATTATAAACAGGTTTTTCTTATATTAAAACAAGACAGAGACGACAACAGTAGGTGGTTTTTCTCCCACATTAGGTTTCCACCTTAAAGCTTGGTGTTCATTTGTGTTTCTTATGTGTGATGGTTTATTCTGTTTTTACTACCCATGGTTACTGTTTAATGTTTAAACAAGTACTGATGCACTGATTAAAGATCAACATATGATGAATTAAATTAATCATAAGTTCATTAGATATACATTGGTTTCCTTAAGAATAGTTGCATGCACATGTGAATTCCCTTCACTGAAGTAGCATATATAAATCTGATTATGAAATGGAAAAAGTTATTGATTTGTAAATATTGATTCATCCCCCCCTCTTAGTATTATTCCCAACAATTGGTATCAGAGTTGGTCCTTTAGCAGAAGCTTGATTGCTTGAGGGAGATTCGTAGAGACAATGGGAAAGAAGTAAAAGAAGAAAGCAACTCAAAATAAGAAGACAACCCAAAGCAACAATGACAGTGTTAGAGAGGGTTGGCTATCAGCTGGAAGGAAATATTGAAATTCAGAATCACCTCAGAATGAATATGAACAAGCAAAAGAATTATAAGGTATTGATTCTTTGTCCTCTAGTGATCCCTTTCTCTGTTATATTAAAGATAGTTAATGTGTGAGAAATCTAATGAAGGAAAAAGTTAAAAGGCTCACAGATAAAGTTAGATATCAACAAGATCTATTTAACAAAAGGGAGTGTACCTTCAAAGAAGAAGTTACCATATTAAAAGCTTAGTTGGAGGAAGGAAACAAAGTAAGGAAGCAGTACAAGGAAAAGGAAGATCAATTTCAAAGGCTGTAGGATGAAGTGACATCATTGAGAAATGAAGAGAATGAAAAGGATACAACAACCAAGGAACTTAAAGAAAGAACCAGTTACTATGAAGGTCTTGAAGCTGAGGTCGTCTTTGCAAAAGAATATCTTGAAAATTCAAATAAGAAGAATGAAGAACTACTTCAAGTATTTGAAGAAAAAGAAAATGCAATTCTCAAATTAAGACAACAAGTGGAAGAAGGAAGAAAAGTTGAAGAAATCATGAAGAATCAATATCTAGAAAAGGAAGAGAAATATCAGGATGAAGTAAATATCGTAAAAGGTAAATTAGAAGAAAAGGATAAACTATTACGATTTCAAGATAGTACTAATATTTTGAATAATATTATTAGTAGTCAAAGGTCTCCTACCATCAAATCTGGTCTTGGTTTTCATGAAACTGTTGAAGGTGAATCTAGCACAGAAGATGAGGCAAGGAACTCTAATGCAAAATCATAAATGCTCAATAAGGAGATAAGAGGTAAACCCCATCAACAACCAATGAAAGAAAGACTTCAAAGAAAATCATTTACTCCTAACTATGGAAGTGATAGTCAGCTCTTTCTTCTAATGAATAATGTTGAATGTTTTATATGTCATAATTTTGGACATGTTGCAGCCAAATGCAGAAATCGATTTTTTCAAGCTAATAACTGTCTGATAGAAAGATCATCAACCTCCAAGTACTTTAAGGGATATTGTTTTTATTCCAATATGTTTGGTCATAAATCCATTGACTGCTATAGAAGGAATATGAAACATATAATATGTTATGCTTGTAACAAGTTTGGGCATATAGCAAAAGAATGCAGGAGAAAATTTCGGCCAACATACCAAAAGGAGCAAACATCATCACACTGCAAGGTATGGAAGAATAAGGAATTACAATAAGAAAGATGTGGCATAGCTTAGTATACATATAGAATAGACAAGGGAGGAACTGAAAGTATGAAATTTCAGTGTTCTAATTCTCATACACAGTTATCATGAAGACAAGTCACATATATACGCGAGCTATAAGCTGCACAATCACATATATGTTGGCTTGATGAAGAAGCAGTGGGACAGACTCAGGAAAAGGGGTTTGATATAGTTCAGTCACTTATTAATTAATTTTTTTGTTATAATGATTATAGTATGCTGATGATATGTGGAAGTGATTTTGGCCCTCATAAGTTATTAATGACTTGATGAATAACTAGTTGATGATGATGCCCTAATGACTCTTACTAACAAATGCAATGATCAGATCTATCAGTGAACAGTTGGCATAGGTTTAGGGGGAGCATATTCTATGCTTCTAATAATGCATTGTTGACATTATGTTTTTCTCTAGAATACCTTGGTACATAGTGATGCTTATGTTGCTAAAATGTTTCATCATACTATGCTAAAGACAGAGGTGGCCTATGATGAAATCTCAGATGATACTTATATTGCTTGATCCACATAGTTGTTTTGATTCAGATAACTCTTTTGATGATGGACATATACAGGTTGTTGCTGACAAATGATTTTGGTGCAGATCATATATTATGTATGATAGTTGTTGATAACTACCATGGTCTTGTCTAAGTCCTAGGTTTTGGATGTCATGAAAAATTGTTTGATGTAAAGGTCATGTAAAGACCGTTGATGTAATTTTTAACCCCACTATGCATGGGAAGGATGATGTAATAATTACAAATTTTCAGTCATGTATGAACATTTGGTATATCCCCACTTAGTTGGTTGATTGATGTATGTATGAGTCATTGGTGATAGGAAGGGCATACCCATATAGTTGAGTTATAGAGTCATGTTAGTCTTTTGAAAATTATCTCTGCAGACTCTACATGTGCCATGGGGGATCATGGACAGTATAGTGCATCTTAGCATATACTAAGGGGGAGAATATCTTGGTCCACCCTTGATGTCAAAGGGGGAGAGTATCTTGGTGTTGTTTGATATATCTAACAGGTTCTACAGCTTGATGTAATAAACACCAATAAGGTTTCCATCAAGTCCAAAGGGGGAGATTGTTGGCATTATGGTACAGGTGTTGTCCTTGATGGCAATGCACATATATGATACCCATAAATGAATCAGTGATGTATGATGGCAGTTCACAGTGCAACATGTTGATTCAGAGGTAATAACAAATGATTACAGATTAGACTTGAGAGATTAAAGAAAGTGAATGTTTTAAGAAGTATATGCTGGTTCACATAGTCAAAGTGGCATATACACGCAAGTACACAAAAGAAAAAGAGTGTATATGTATGCATGCACTTTCATAGAAGGAAAAGTGCGTATGGAAAGGAAAATTAAGGTTAATGAATACCTGGGGTTCCTACCATGGTATTTACCCATTGTAATGAGCGTGGCAAAGAATATTGATACCAACAAATAATACCAACAACATAACTATGGTTTTGGTATGAGGTATTGGAAAATGATCTAAGTATATAATAAGGAGAAGATCAAAGGGATAACGTTGTAAGCAATGAATATCTTATGAAGAGTTAGATCAAAAGAAAATCTACATGTTATGGGTTTTTGATGCTTTTCTTGTTCTGAACTAAATATGCACCTCGGTGTTTGATGATGGATGAGATCTAATGATGGATTAGGATCATGAGATCTGAAATGACTTATCATTATGTGATCTGATAATGGATAGGTTAGATCTGAGTGCTAACACATGTTTTATAATTTAAATATTATGATCTAAGTATGTCTGAAGTTTGGAATAGATGTGAAGTTATGAATTATTATTTGTAGATATATACACTAGTTTTCCTTGGTGAAGTCGCTTATACACGCTAGTTTGGAACTTCGAAGTAGCGTATGTAGAAGAAAATATTGATGTTCAGAGATGACTGATCTATCTGATCAGTGTTGTTGTTTTATTGTTGTATGCCAATGATTTCTTCATTAGATCTAAAAATAAAGTTGATTGTATAAGGAGATTGGGTATGGTTGATTTAGTTTCAGAGTTGATGGGTTTCAGTGATTGGTTGATGCAATTATATTTAATAGATGTATTGCAGTGGTGATTGATTTTGAGCTTCAATGTTACTGATGGGTCCAGTATGAAAATTGGATGAAACGTAGCCTTCATATTATGTTGTTGTGTACTAGGAGTATCTGGTCTGAAATTTTATGAACCATGGTCCCTGGAGGAAGAGAGAAGGTCGTAGCCTTCTGTAGGTTGGTGCCTACATAATGGTAAACATATCAGCCAATACAAGAGCTAGGGGGTTGGAGCTCCCTTCCAATAGCAGCTAGAGAATGAGTGAAGGTTGGAGCCTTCTATAGGCTGACACCTACGTACTAGTAAACATATTGGCTAGTGCAAGAGCTAGGGGGTTGTATCTCCCTTCCTGTAGCGGTTGGAGAATGAGAGAAGGTTGTAGCCATCTGCGGGTGGGTTTCTTCGTACTGGTATGAGTTTGCACCAGTACAATATTGTAAATAGGTTTTTCTTATATTAAAAGAAGATAGAGATGACAACAGCAGGTGGTTTTTCTCCTGCGTTGTGTTTCCACCTTAAATCTTGGCGTTCAAGTGTGTTGCTTATATGTGATGGTTTATTCTATTATTACTGCGCATGGTTACTGCTTAATGTTTAAACAACTACTGATGCACTGATTAAAGATCAGCATATGATGAATTAACTGAATCATAAGTTCATTGGATATACGTTGGATATACACCCGAGTTCCCTTCACTGAAGTAGTGTATATAAATCTGATTATGAAACGGAAAAATTTTATTACTTTTTAAATACTAATCCCCCCCCCCCCCCCCTCTTAGTATTATTCCCAACAATCATATAAAAATATTTAGGATCTAACTCATGGACGTTTTTTCAAGGTAATAAGTATATACATAATTAAATTTATCAAACAAAGAAACTAAAATTTTCTATACCTTAGCCAAGCTATCTCTAGAGTCATTTTATAATCAAATACTATAAAAAATTGTTTGACCAATGAGTCCTCTTGATTGATCATATTTTTCTTCCCATATAGCCAAGTTTTTAGCATTGGTAAGTTTCTTGTGTTCACCATGAACCATTTACCATAAATTTTTACTCCTAAGAATACCAATCATCTCTCTCTTCCATGGAAGATAGTTAGCGCCCATCAATGCAGGAACAAAAACTACATCTGACATCATTATGATGTGTACTAAAATCAAATAAGAAGCTAAAATCTAAAGAAAATAAAAATTAGAAGTTATAGGATTCACATTTATACTAAGAGAGGGGGATGAATCCGTATAACACAATTTTTACTTATTAAAACATTCAAGAACCATAAGAAATAATCTCATAAGGAATTACTTATGCTTATTACTTAATTTTAAGTATGAAATTATGGAATATAATGATTATGGATATAAATCATTATTATAATTTATATGGTTAAATGGATCTTAATTTAATACATACTTTCTATATGTATATATATATACAATTATTAATTAAATTTATTAAGTTTTTATATGTTTATTAATTATGTGTTTGAATATCATGGTTATGCATATAATCATTATTATTTAAATTCATTTTAATGTGATATGCTTATTGTGATTTTTTCCTCGAAAAATATTATTTGTAATTTTATTAAGAAAAATAAAATTGTAATATAACAAATTGAATTGAATCGATTTATATTTGTATTATTTTTTACATTTTTTCTTACTTTTTTAATCTAGTCAAAATTATGTTTTATTATTAACCGCTTCCACCTTGTTAATTAGGAATTGGTGAAGCGTCCAATTAAGGAGGGCGGCCTGCAAATTAGAGATCCTCTTCAAGCTAATCTAGCGTTGGGCTGTAAGATTCTGTGGCAGCTAATCTCTGAGCCTACGCACCCAATCAGCCAGATTTTAATCCTTAAATATCTCAGAAACCGATCGATCATCACCTTCAATCCCGCCTCTTCTCCAAAAGGAACTCTGGCATGGAGACTCTGTTGTAGAGGGATCGATTTTTTCAGAACGCATTTGTATAAAGTTCCAGGTAATGGCAAAAAGATTTGGTTGTGGAGAGACCGAATCATGGGACATCCCCCTCTCTCAAAGAAAAATGAAATTGCAGAATTAAGAGCTTGGCTAAGATCAAGAGGAATCAGGAAAATCGAGGATATAGTGGAGTGGGACGACGACGGCAATTGGAAGAGCTGGAATCTGCCCAACATTCCTGAGCATTTAAAAAAGCAGTTAAACCTTCTCACAGCTGAAATCGCAGATTTTGCTCCTGTGCATAAGAATGAGGAAGACACTTGGGGTTGGGGACAAACAGGGGTCTACTCTGCCAAACAAGGGTATCTACAAATGCAAAGAAAGAAAGACTCAATGCACCCGGAAGGAGTGTGGAAGCAGATCTGGGAGTGCTTCAGTATCCCGAAGATCAATTTCTTCTTCTGGACCTTGTTTCAAAACAAAATTCTTACTGGCGAGAACCTTTGTAAAAGGAACATCGCCGGACCTCACAGATGCATGTTTTGTAAAAAAGCCTTGGAAACTTCAGTGCACATTTTTCTTGAATGTGAGTACGCTCAGAGGACTTGGACTAGTTTCTTGGCCGGTCTGAATGTTAGATCTCCAGTGAACTGCTCAATAACAGAAATGTTCTTGTCCTGGAAAGCTAGATATCCCCATAGCATAGTTGCCAAGTCCCTCTGGTTCAAGGTGTGGACAGCAGCTCCGAAATATGTGTGTTGGAAACTGTGGCTCTCACGGAATGAGATAATCTTCAATCAAACAGAAATATCAGCTGAAAAGGTAGCAGAAAAAGCCAAGAATCTTCTATTAGAGACTTTGAGACAGTCCAATGCTAGAGATAACTCCCTAAGAGACGAAGAAAGAGTATGGTTGGGAGACTTCATTCCCACAATGAGTCCTTCTTCAGTCACTCGTCCTCTCCTCAAGGAAAATTGGCAGATCCGAGACAACTTAGAAGGCTTCCAAAAGTGGTGGAAATCTCAAGGAAAATGCACTATCT
The DNA here is from genome assembly GCA_000404065.3 of Pinus taeda. Lineage (NCBI taxonomy): Eukaryota > Viridiplantae > Streptophyta > Pinopsida > Pinales > Pinaceae > Pinus > Pinus taeda. The sequence continues at coordinate 389,019 of APFE030523906.1, read as the reverse complement.
TTTTTGACGGAGCCTCGAAAGGCAATCCAGGCAGGTCAGGGGCGGGGGGGATCATTTATCTCCCGAATGGAAGCAAAGAGAGTTTCAGCTGGGGTCTCGGAATAAAAACCAACAATCAGGAAGAAGTCCTCAGCCTCTTAAAAGCCTGTCAACTCGCCAGAAAAAGAGATCCTAAGGAAATCGCAGTGTTCGGAGACTCAGAATTACTGATCAAAGCCTTAAGAAAAAACAAAAGGTTTAATGATCCAGTTCTGAACAAACAGATATTAAGAGTGAACAAAATCTTGAAGGAATTCCCTTCAGTCCAAATTTTCCACATTCTCAGAGAATTGAATTCAGAAGCCGACTCTCTGGCAAATATTGGATGCAATCTAGAAAAGAGCATGATAAGCATAAACTCAGGTGAATCGAATATGGTAGCCATCCCTTAAACAGGGTAAAGAGCAGTGAGAATATCTGCTTCTGACTTAAAGGAGTGTGCAAGGTTTTCCGGATCTTATAAAGAGCGGGAGGTTCAATTTTAAAATTAGTTCTTCGAATTTACTTTCTTCAAGTAAAGAAACAGGGGTGGCGACGTTAATATTCCAGGTTCTGGAAGCAGGGGGATGGCGAGTTGTCTGTTATGAATTTTGGGCTCTTAGATCGAAGTAGAACCAGTCCAAGGTCTCCGCCAAGTCGCCCTTCGGCTCCATCCTCCCTTGCTTTTATTTCGTAAAGCAATTCCTTTGTTTAAGAATTTGATCTTAGTTAGTCTAAGTTCGATGGAATGGCAGTCGCACTCCATATCGCTTATTGAGTTTTCTCAGTAGCAGAATTTGCTGAGCAAAGAACAGAAATGTAATACTGAATTTGACTTCGGTCATCCATGAATAAGATACCCGTTTTGGTTAAAAAAAAAATAAAATTATGTTTTATTATTATTAATTTTTATATAGTGTTTCATTCTACAGACACTACTACATCTTTTCCATACTGGATGTGTTAGAAGATCAGAAAGTCAGAAATATTTCCTTAATGTTCATAATTACTTGTGTTCTTATTATTTTCTTTAATGTTCTTCTTTTATCTTTGTATCATAAAGCTATCATCAAAATAAAAACATGAATATCAGAAAAACCAGATGTAGGCTCTCAGCCAGGGCTAAAACCCCGCTATAGGTAAAAACCCAGTCAAACTCTTCCACTAGTAAATCAAATTGAGATAGACAAAGATCTTAGACCCAAAAGACCTTCCTAATCCACCAAGTCATCCTTCCAAGATGATTCAACAAAATTTGGTAGTCTCTTCTTGTTCAACAGTTATAGCTCAACAACAATCTAGAACTTCGATCCCAATAACTTCAGAATTTCGGCCTTTAGCAACAATCTAGAATTTTAACCTCAGTTACTTCAGAACTTCGACCCAACAACAATCCAGCAACTTCGTAGGTGTGAGATAAGGAGATAGAAAATTTAGACTTCTAATGCTTGACAAAGTCCTCCTTCTTTTTCTCTAGCCCTTTCCTACTTGTTCCTTGAATTTCACATGCTTTTCTTGCCCTAGAAATTGTAGATCGAATTAGATGAGTGAGTGCTCCAAATGAGGTCGAGTTGTTGCCTCTATATAGGAGATTTTGACCCTCAATTAGGTTGACTTGTCTCGTTTGAGACTAAATTTGTGGAGGAGGCATAGAAGACCTAATTTACATCAAAATAAATTTGTTTCTTGATTGAAAATGCCCAAGAAGGGTCCATTACAATATGACATGGACAAGGACACTTGACATAAACCATAGAAGCCTACAACCAAGCATGAAACCAATGATTCAATAAGTCAATTTCTTTAATAATAAAATTCCTTTTTCTTTCTTTTGACAAATACATTACATCATGACTCAAACGAAATTATGAAGACTGACACTAGTTACATTCTTCAACCCTCGCTATTAACTAGGAGGTATTCATAATTGCATATATACATAGGTACATGGAAGATCTCAAAATGATATACTCTATGAAGAGTCACAACACACACAATGGTATAGATTAGATACCTAACCAGGGTACTCTAATCAGGTGGGTCTAAGGTGAACTCAAGTTGAGCTATTATAGGTACCATCAAGCTTTTAATCTCTATCACCAACCCAGGGATCTAGGTGTGTATCCAAGGTCGTAGCTCCATGACCAATGCCACCCTCCCTAGTTCAAGATCTAGACATCAACATGTAGGCCGACCATATTTCCTCCCAAGCATCATGCCATAAGATGCTTCATCTCTCCTTATAAACTAAATCAGATATATATCCACCAGTCCAAGAATGCTTCAAACACTCAATCATTTTATAGAGAGATCCTGCAAAATCACAATTTTAATTAGTAATAAACTTTCAAAAAATATATATATATATACAAACAAGTAAACACAAACCTTTTGGGTCCTTAATCATTCTGATGCTACTTATATCATCATAAAGTTATCCAATACAACTTGTCAAAATCTTTCTTCTTCTTTCATTTCTTCAGTAGCACCTAATACAACCCTAATAGTTCTCATGTCTTTGTGAACATCTATCTATAGTACTTTAATTCTTTAGTTTCATTCTTACTTCAAGGTATTCATTATGGTTATCATAATATGCCCTCCCTCTAAACTAGGAACATATACCCTTTCTTCTATCTAGGATCCCTCTCAATTTAGGGAGATCAACATATTCATAACATCGGAGAAAGTTCATCCTTTCAAGGGTTTATTCATGACATCAAGGTTATCTTGATCATCATCATTTGTATAACTTCCTACATCATGCTCATCATTATGAACATCTTCAACATCTAGAAGATCATGTACCTGCAAAAATTTAATAGCAATTACAACTAAATATATAGAATCACGAAGTTAACCATATCAAAATCATGTCATTAAAATGGAAGAATCAAACAATTCATGCTTTAGACATCAAATACCTAAAGGTAGTTAAGTTCATAATCAACAATAGTTCTATATTTTATAGTCTAGACTTCAACTTCTTTCTAGGGTTTTGTTATAAACCCTAGACTTCATATTTGAGACCAAAGCCTTAGATTCAATCAAATTAACAATCCAATCATAGTACTATATATATAAGGTTTCAACAATATGCCTTCTAGAATTACATGTCAAATTGTAATAGGGTTTGTCGCAAACCCTAGATTTATCATCAAGTATAAATCATATCAATAATAGAAAACACTATCATCATGTCCTAGAATATCAATCTCTACTATGTTTTTGTTGCAAACCCTAGATTTCAAAAGCTAAAACATTAAGTTAGCATACTCGCATATACATTTTTTGGATCCACTAGCATTTCACATCAATATCAATTAGGTAAACCCAAGGCACAAACATCAATACACCAAAGTTAGATATACAACAATTTTCACCAGGATAGGGTTTCGAGCAAACATATGAACATACACATAGGGCTTCATTCCTAAGATCTTACTATAGATATTACAAAGGTTTTTTTCATAAACCCTAATTCACCAAACCCTAAAGATCTAGGGTTTTAATATATAAATTTGACATTAACAGAAAACCCTAAAGATCTAGGGTTTCAATATATAACTTAGACATTAACAGAAAACCCTAAAGAACTAGGGTTTTTGTCATAATAATACCAAAACCCGAAACATCAAAAGAATAGGATTTATAGACTTCATTAACAACCATAAGTAGACTAGGTTTTCATAATCAATACCCTTAGCATCAAAAGTCTAGGGTTTTATAGTGCACTCTAAAGGTTACAGTTTGACAAGAATGGTAAAATAAGAGACGATATAATGAGGGTAGATTCAATCTATTGATTAATCACCATAACAAGTATCTTTAAGATTCCAAACCCTTGACATAATGATTTTAGTAATGTAAATAAAACTAAAAGAGAATGAACATACCCTCTCTATGAAGAGAAACTCGTAACGAAATTTTTAGTTTAAGACCTACCTTGAATTTTTCTTTAGCAAACCTTGTAGGACATCAAATATTAACGTGTTTCCTTTGCAATAGAACTTCTTCCATGCTTCAATTCTATCATTTGAACTCTCCTCCATAACCTTTGTGTATTCTAAAATCTTTCCTACGAAGGAAAATATAAAGAAAAGGTTATGAGTATACAATACAAACAAATCTTGATGTGATGAGGAAACCAAACATGAAAGATGAAACAAATAAAAAAATACTTATCTTTTGGTAAAATGGTGGAGGATCCCTCTTAATTCAATCTTTCTGAGGGACACCTACAACTTATCAAAATAATTGAAAAATGTTATAACAGGACATGTTAGACCTACAAGCTCTAAAATTAAAAACATAAAGGAAAACAATACAAAAGTTAGAATAGAAGACTAAGAAGGATATGCAAGAGAGGATTTAGTAGTATAAGTATTTGAATTCTGATTCTTTAGCCTTGTTCTTCTTAGGCGGAGCTTCATTGGTAATATTTGCTTGTTCCCTATCTCTCTTCTTGTTCCTTGGATTATCAAGACATTGATTTTTATAATGACCCATCTGATGACAGGTGAAGCATTCAATTTTGGATAGGTCAACTTTCTTCTTTTGTCTTTTGAACTTCTTGAAGGTTGCCTTCTTCTTATGATGAGAAGAATAGGCATTAGATGTGTTGCATTCTTCATCCTCCCTCTTGTTCGTTACAAATTATATTTGGGATTCTTCTTGACTGCATGCATTTCACATTTCTTTGAAGGTTGGAGTATCCTTCCAACTACTAATTCCTAATGCAAAAACACTCCAAGGTTTTGGTAGACCTAGAAGAGTGGAAATTATGAGTTCTTTTTCTAGTACCACTTCGTCTATTGCTTGGAGTTCATCTATTATTATAAATATTATTACAAAATATGATGACACAGTATCAATTCTTGTCATCATTATTGTCCTTAGTTCATTCTTGAGGCTAACTATTTGGCCAATGTTCTTGATGGTGAATAACTTGGAAAGAGCATCATACATGATCAAGTGATCAATTTTAAGCTAAAAAATTAAAGTGCCTAGAAATTCTTGAAACTCACACCATATTAAAGAATTCATTGATCTAAATCCAACGCAACTCAAATCACTCAAAACCGATATTGTATGCTCCCAATATCATGTTTTGATCGTTTTCCCAACATGCAAAAATTTTGTAGGTACGCTGACTATGTAGTTTGTACGTTGACTAGGAAAGGTGACTGGGCAGGCTGAATTTACATATTTGGCCAATGGCAGGTTGATAAGTTTCCAAGTGTGATTGATTTGAATTCCTGTGTTTTGATTGGTGGTTTTTGTGGGCCAATAACTAGGACCCACTTGCGCCAATAGGTGGTTGGCACATGGCCTCCCAAACAGTGGTAAAAATTGTGGTTATGGGCTAAGCTACCCCGAAAAGGATTGAATATGATACCTCCCACCAAGCAGCAAGGAGAATTACCAATAGGTTGTGCTTTTGTTCTTGTTAACCATAGGCCAAAGGATATATTTAGCGTTGGAAAAAATCACATTTGGGGAAGGGGCTACAGCTAAGCCCTAGTCCCTGGCCACACCCCACACCATAGGACCATGGCATAAGGATCCAAGGGGATTGAGGCTTAGCCCCAGCCCAAGGCCATAACCACATGCCACTGGACCATGTTTCAATGCCCTAGCGCTAACATGTGGGGAGTAGAGGTAAAGGGCCTCACCCAAGTCACATGCCACGACATATAACCATGGTGAAGTGCAAGTTTCAGCTCGGTTAAAAGGAGCTAGTGGAGGGGGGCCAACCCCATGGTTTTATGCCCCCAACATGACCACAAGTGCAGGTTTTGGGAGTGCTCGGTGGAGGAACCAAATGACGGGGGGCCAGCCCTAGGTTCGATGGACTTTTTATGATTGTGCACTAGAGGGAAAGGAGCTCCGGTAGGTGGGGCAGGAGTCAAGGCCTAGCCCTCGTACCCATGGAGTGCATGTCACTGTTCACCCAAAGTTAAAGGGCCTAACCCATGAGGCCGGATATTAAGCCCCAGCCCTCGGTGCCATGCATCCATATGCCCTAGCTCTTCGGTCTCAAGGCGTTAGAGGCTAATTTAAAGGTCCAACAAAATGCACTTACGGAGGGTGAGATTGTCACTCCATTAGCAATTTTTAGGGCCGATTTGTAGGATAGTTAGCCAGAAGGTTGAATTTGTAGGATGATTAACAATCAAGTTCATGGATAAGCTTAAAGCTCATAACTTTTGGAGTTTTTATCCAAATGGAGCTTAGAAAGAGGCTTGTTGGGGCTTAATTTTTCCCAATTTTGACACCTTTTTCTATGCTTTCCCTCTTCCATTTTGACTATCTTTAACCCCTACTATGCCTATCTTGGTTATAATACTTGTGTTTTTTCCAAAAGGGTGCCGTAGGCTAAAGTTATGCAAATTAATACTAAAAAACATATTTTACCTTAACTTTAAGTACTCCTTAGCTAGTTTTTTATTATTTTATTACCATGCCATCTAATCTCGAGTTCCTATGCATATTTGCTTTGATTCAGAAATAGGCCCATAATTCACGTAGACAATTATGTGATCTTATTTCCTGCAAACTGTTGGACACCTAATCCTAAATGGGTTAGTGTGGAAGTTGAATAGACTAAGTAATCAAGGAGACCTTGGAATGTGAATCCCAACGGTCAGATAATGTACTATAAATGTATATCATTTGTCAATAAAAATTGTATTGCATGTTTTATCTTTCATATCTCTCTTGCTATCCATGTGTGTTTAACATGGTATCAGAGCAGGTGTATTCCTGCCCTGCATAATTAATTTGAGCCACTAGTTGTGGCCTCTCTATGCATGTCAGTTCTGCATTCCTGCAGATAGAACTGTCATTATTGTGTGCATCCCTATTTCATGCTGCAAACTGTCTGGCTGATACGCACCTACACGCCTGCCTATTCTTCCCATGCTCTGCATTTCTGTAGCCTGACACATCTGCCCTCTGCGTGATAATTAGGGTCTGCCCTCTGCACTATAATCTGGGTAACGCTTGAGCGAAGATTTCATTTGTAAGCGGAGAATTACAGTTCGTCAGTCCTGGTCTGCTCCACTGCTCCCCATATAATTCAATAACTGATTACTTTACATGCTTCTATCTGCCATCCCTATGCTTTGTGTCTGGTATTCCTCTGACATGTTATCTCTACGCTATCTGACTGACATGGTATGAACGCCTGAGACTGTGCACTGCCTGGTTTGAACGCCTAGACATGGTATCAGTCTCACATGCTTGAAAAATTGAAATTTCATATATCAGAGCAGAACATTCCCGTCTCGATTTTGCACAACATTTTTGTGAAGGGCGACCAGACTAACTTTGAGTTGGGTGAGGAACTCTTGGATGGCTGGGGGAGAAACAGAAGCCCGCTGAGTTGATTTTGCCACTGTGAACCCGCGGATGATGAGTGATGAAGACTAGTACAAAACGATGAAGCCGATGAATACATGTGGTTGTGACCTATACCAGCATTTGAGACTGAAGATACTGATGAAACTGTTCAGAAAGAGTTCGCCTACCGAGAATTTGGCGAAAGTGCCCGAGGAAAAATGTGTTGATCACCCAGCTCTCTTTCAAAGCCATGCTGTTGATCAATGCTGCTTCTAGTGTGAGATCTTCCTGGGAGAGTCGGATAGTGTAGGCCTACTTTGTCTGAAGGGAATCATTGATGTATTGGGTTCATGAATTTGAGATAAATATGTGGTAATTTGTTGTTCTGGAACAGACTCTGTTGTGGACTTGATGGATCTCGTGTAATCGAAAGGCTTACCCGATTCCCCGGACTATTCGAAGACTTGGAGTAATCTCGCGTCCGCATTGTACTGAGCCATCGACATTGCTTTGATGGTGGTAGTGTTAGTATTAGTGCTGCTTCTCCTATTGTTGCTTCCTGTTGATTGGCTCTGCATATACCTGCTCATAGCTCTCTTGGTGGCATAGTGCTTATGGCTCGATGACTATTGTGGACTACCACTCTTCGCTCCCTTCATGTCTAATTCGACACCGCTCCTCTGTTTTCTATATAACATATAGCACACAGCTAATACCACACAGTTAATACAAGTGGTATCCTGCCATACCGATTATACCACACAATCATACATTGAAGCGGAAGCATGCTGTCCTATGCACAGTGGAAGTGTGTGACAATTTCCCTTCGTGGCTCTCTATATGTTTTGAAAGCCCATGAATGCATGAATAGAATTGGTTGTTTCATTTTATATTCTTGTGTTGGTAGTTTAATTCGTAGAGGATGCAACTGGAGTCTTCATGACCAGGGAAGAGTGAGTGTCCCGAGGCATTTCTACAAAGACTGGAACATCTTTGTCAATAGCAATTTCTTGAAATCCAAGCCCAAGAAGACCATCAAAATTGGCTAGTAAGAATGTTAGACTTGGCTCCCATGTTGTCTCAGTAAAAACCTGGTCTTTCACAACAAGGTCCCCTACTGTGACAGAATCTTGAGACAAGAATCCAGAGATTGCACCACTTCCATACTGAATATCACAGGATTTTCCATTCTTTTTGTAGGTGCTTGACTCGGATGCCTTGTACTTTGAATGGAAATAGCAAGCCAATGAGAAGTAACATTTGGAAGACGGCACCCAAAGATTTGAGCTTCCAGTATCAAATATGATCGTAAAAGTCTGAGCTGGATTTCCAATTCCAATCTCTCCGAAGTACTGAGCGTCCAAGTAATTCTTCAAAGGAACATAATCACCCTCGTCAAACTCGAAACCCTGACCTTCGCGCAGACCAATCTTCCGAACGAGCGTGTCCGCATGACAACCATTACGCATCGAAGCTTTAGATGGCGCAACCATGGCATACGTGCATTTTGGAAGGCCTCCTAAACCGCCCACAAGTATAAAGTCCCCAAGGCAATTCAAAAAGTAACGCATTTTGCCTACTATGGTTACTTCATGTAAATAAAGTGCAGGAAATTGAAGTTGTCAGCAAGCCCGTGCCTGAACGATGGCATCTGGCTCCAAGAAGGTAGTGTTGTAGATTGACAGAAATTAAAAACAAGGCACTAAAAATACCAGTTGCGCCTTGTGAGCGAGGAAGGATTAGCTCCAGTTGAGGTTCTCATGAACAAGACATGAATTCAATTTTTTAAACAGGTTGAGGTAGTATTTATTTATGTCTTTACATGTACCATTTTGCATTGGGAATCTACCTTTTGAGTTTCTCTCCAACAGTTTAAGCTCACTATTTTTAGCCAATTTTTTAAGTGGTATATGTTGAAAGTTGGTCTTAACGGTTGCTCCAAAGCCTACCATTAAGGCTTGATATTGTTTGTAGAAGAAGATATTGCATAATTGCTCACACTCTTTATTTGCCCACTGCTAAGAAAAATGGCTAAGCTTGAAAGAATATTAGAGTTATTGAGAACTCTAATCGTATCCACTGCTGACAGCGCAATCATAATCAATAAAGACATTATTGCTGACATTCAAAAATGTATACAAAATGCACAAGAAAAGATAGAATTTTTGCAGCTTGAATCACAGCTACAACAAGAAGAGATACATCAAAATAGACATCATTCTAAACCTATTTTTGTTCAGAAGATTGAAACAGAATCCCATAAACAGCAAGTCAATAATGTTACTGTTCATTCAAATAAACCAGCAGTTGTACATGCAGATGCAGAAACTCAGTTTGCTCTTCCCAAGCCCATCATCAGACCTTGGGAACAGCTTGTCCACAACAAGCACATAACTGGTCTTGGATATGACAAGGACTTGTCCTTTCATATTCCAGACTATGCCAAGCCCATTCAGTTTCAGAGTGCTGGATTTATTCATGACAATTCACCTGCTCCTTATGACAGTTCAGCTTCAACTGTTCCAGACTCTGCCCCTCTTCCACAGCAACAACAACAAAAACAATTTGTAAAATGCCAACACTGTGATCGAGTTGGCCATTTGAAAGATCATTGTTTTGATCTTCATCCATGTAAGCACTGTCATAAAGCCACCTATTCTTCACACAAATGCTTCAAAAACAAACGTCCTGCAAGAGCAAAGATTCATCTTGGATGGATCGCTTCTTGGCAATGGGCATCAACAGCCAAGAAGATATTCCAAACACATGTCAAAACTTGTTCTAAAGTATTGAACAATCTTGCAGTTGAGTTTTCTCCATCTTCTCACCTTGTATCTGACAGGGGGGAAATGATGGTCATCTACAAACTTCAAATCCACATCAAGCGAGCCTGAGCCACAACCTACCATACCAGTTTCAGAGTTGTAGCCAGAGACAAAGATGCCCGTAAACATGCCTTCAGTTGGCAATATGGGACACTTCCTCTAGCAGAAGACTTCAACTTCTTGCCACTTTCGGAAGAATTCCAGGGACAAAATTGAGAAAACTTCCTCTAGAAGAAGACTCTAGCTTCTTTCCAGTTTTGGAAGATTTTCAGGAATTGCATTAAGCATTCCAGAGTTGTTGTTCATCCTTAAACCATCACAGGTTGAAACTTCCCTTTTCAGGTTGAAGTTTTACCTTTTATTCAGGGTGAGACCTCCCTTTTATGGTTGAAGGTTTCCTTCTTTAAAACAATAGGATCACTTCCTCTAGCAGAAGACTCCAGCTTCTTGCCAGTCTTGGAAGAGTTCTGGGAACTGCCCTAAGCATTCCAGTGTTGGTGGTCATCCTTAAACCACCACCCTTTATACCAACATTTCAGAGAGCACATTCAGCCTAGTGTTGCCATGCATTTTTGCACATTTTGTATTGCAACTCTCTTCTTGGACTCATACATAACCCTTCGGATTAAGGGGGGGAATGTTGGACACCTAATCCTAAATGGGTTAGTGTGGAAGCTGAATAGACTAAGTAGTCCAAGAGACCTTGGGATGTGAATCCCAACGGTCACGTAATGTACTATAAATGTATATAATTTGTCAATAAAAATTGTATTGCATGTTTTATCTTTCATATCTCTCTTGCTGTCCATGTGTGTTTAACACAAACACTTCAGATTTCCTATAGTTGCGGATTTCCTGCAGCAACATTGGCGGTTATCAATGTTCCATGAATTTATAAGTCTAGCAGGAACATGGGTTTTGCGAGGAATATATCACATATGGTTGCTATCCTATTGGCCTTCTCAGATCTACCAACAACACCGCCTAGATTTAGAGTCTTCTCTCGTTGGCCATCTGGAGGAACAACTATAGCCATGTAATGAGTTTCGTCTAATCCATGCTTTTGTCGATGGATTAGACCTAGTATTGCTAAAAATGATATATTCTAATAGATCTCTTAGTCGATGGCTTAGATTAGCAGTCTCCTTTCTTTCAAGCCATATATGGGCTTTGTAAATGTATAAATTTTGTCCTAGTTTCGATGATAGGGGGTTAGAGTGCTTGGTTGGTTTCAACACTGACTGTGTATCAAATTGTACTCGACTATATTTTTAGATTATTATAAAGATATATGTTCTATCTATTGTAGTGAGAAAGATATTCTAATTTGAAGGGGTTATGAGTAAGGGAGGGCCCCCTTTTCTCACAACTCCCATAGTTTAGTCTTTATGTATTTTATTTATGTTATGTAACAATAATTCATTTTTACAGCTAATGTAATATTTCGAATATATATCAGCAACAATGGATTAACTGAATTAGTTTCCTATTCATGTGTGGAATTCAATTAATGAAGATTTGATTTTTCATTTTGATTGAATTTCTGAATTTGTTGTAAGTTGATTTTTATATCTTTTCCTAATCATCATCATAAATATTAAGAGTTGTAGAGGGAAGTTTGATCCACTCTATAGTCTTTGTTGCTAAGTGATTGATGCAGGAAGGATTCATTGGTTTTGTATGATTGGTTAGTTAGATTAGTCAGCACTTGCAGTATTAGGCTTGCATATACTTTGCATGCATCTCACAAGCTTACCTACCCGAGTTGATGATTTATGTTTAATCAAATTATAATGCTATAATTTGACTCAACGTTTTGGCACCATTGTCGGGGAGGTGCTAAAGGGATAATACTGAAGTGTTTTTTATTACATGCATTATTGGAATTTTTTCACGATTGGGTGAGTCGAAGTGGTAAGATGAAGGGAAAAGCCCATGCATCAGAGGAGGTCAGAAATTTGCCAAAGTCATGTCTTGATTGTTTGGTAAGTAGTTTCTTTTCAATTTGTTTCCATAATAGATGACTGGGTCCAACATCTACAAATTTATTTTGTGGTGGTGTGAGCACCACTTCATTTAACAATACACTAGAAAGGAAAAAGAAGTCTACAAGAAATAAGGTAGCAAGAGAAGAAGAGTCCGGTCAGGAGGTTTGTGGTCCTAAAAAGAGCCCAGAACATATTCCTGCATCTACTGTAGGAAAATATTCTATTGTTTCCCATTTTGAATCTCCTGTCACAAGGAAAAATCTCTCCTCGGTGGTCAACCTGAAAAGGAATTCCCTGGCAATCCTGTTCAAGAACCAGAAATCCAAACCATTGATTCTGCAGGATCTATAGTCTATAAAGCCCCCACTTCCTTTTGGTCCAGAATGGCCCATGAAGAGGGGATTGGTCACATAGATGGAGACCATGCGAAGGAGGAAGAACTGTTCACATTCGAATTCCCTGTCAGGAAGGCTGGTGGAGCTACTCTAATGAAGAATATTCCTCCTTCAACCTTGCCTAACTTTCATGGGGTTCCCAGTGAAGATCCTAATGCCTTTCTATTTGAATTTGATATGTTATGTAGAAGCTATGACTATTCTTCCAATTCTCAGAAGTTGAATTTGTTTCCTACAACATTGAAGATTGCAGCCTTTAGGTGGTTCATGGGGTTGGCTTCAAAATGCATTACAACTTGGGAGGAAATGAGAAATGTATTCTTATGAAAGTATTAAGATTATTGCAAGACTAGGTACCTTAGAGAGGAAATATTTGGCATGACTTGGAAGGAGGGGGAGAGCCTTGAGGACTTATTGGAGAGATTTCAGTATAATCTACACAGGTATGAAATGAATCAACTAAGCAAGAATATTAAAAGAACAATTTTTCTCAGATAAATTAGACTAGAATCTCTAGAGATTTTGAATCTGATGGGAGGAGGTGACATATCAAAGTTCGGCTATGATGAAGTATGTGAGATATGTCATCGATATTCAAGAGGAAATTCTAAATTTGGAGGAGGAACAAGAGATACTAATTCTAGGCTTGTCGAGTTAGTTGTTGGAGCTGGAGTAACTAGAGCTGAAATGGGTAATTTATTTGAAATTTTTAATACTAATATTCTTAGCACATTATCTTCTCAATTGGATGTTTTGCAGGTTAAGAAGAACTAGGAAAAATACGAGGAACTGGAAAAATCCCTGGCCATGTTCTATTAGAAATGCGGGAAGAAGCATGCCTTGAGGGAATGTCCTGCAGATAGAATAGAGATATGTTGAATCTGTGATGCATAACACTCTACTGATCAATGCCCTTCACTTCTTGAAATCAAAGTAGCATATCTATCAGATCAGGGAGATGTCAACGCACTTTATGCAATGGCACCTCAAAGACCATGGCAACCATGTGTTGCAGGTATGGCTTAGTCACAAATTCAAGTTCCTTATAATGAAAATCAGATGTGGAATATTCTAATGCCCTGGCAGACCTGGCCTCCACAACAACCTTGGTAGGGGAACTTTTCTTACCCTACCACTCATAATTTTTCTTCTCAAAACTTTTATCCTCTGCATCCCAAACAACAACAAATGATTCAACCTCAACAACAACAACTTTAGTTGCCTGCCCCACCAAATCAACCTCATCCTACGCAACTTCCTGCCCAACCAGTGTCTAACCCCAATAATAAAACCATCCAATCCACTCACAACATTGGATTGGTCACCTATCCCACTTTTCCTACCTATTGTATTGCACCATAGTCGTTGCAGTAAATTTATGTTCCTGTGTTATAGAAATTTCCTGGGTCGCTGCAGGAAATCTAGCTAAGGTCAGGAAAAGTGGTGAATCAACCTAGAAGAATTGAAGAGATTATAGAGGAAGACTCTCTAGAAATTCCTGAAGTTGAAACCACACATGAACCAGCAGAACAACCTACTTCAAGGCCGCAAGAACCTTCCTCATCCCATATAGTCTAGACTCCTTTTCCAGAGAGGTTGGAAATGAGAATAAAGCAGCCCGAGTTTGATCTTGTGTCTGAATTGAGAAATGCATGAATTAAGATCTCATTGCTACAATCAATTAAAGATATCCCAATCTATGCTAAAATAGTAAGCGAGCTATGTACCAAGAGACTAGGAAGACAAAATAAAGAACTCTCTATAATTCAAGTAGGTGGATAGCTTGCAAGTTTAATGTCTACCGGATTTGTTACTGAAAAATATGCAGACTCGGAATCCCTATGGTTACCACCTTTATCAATGGACAACCTATAAAAATACTTTAATTGATTTATGTGCAACCATTAATGTGATGACTATGGATACTTTATCTAGAATAGGAACCTTTGACTTATTGCCTACTCCTACCATGTTAGAATTAGCAGATAGGTCTAAGGTAAAGCCAGAGGGGGTATTAGAAGACATTGCCATCTCATTAAATTCCTGGAAGTACCCTACATATGTTTATGTTCTTCAACCCAAAACTAACTTAGGAGGGCATCTTTGATCTTGGGGAGACCGTGGATAGCCACGATAGATGCTTATATAGGGTGTAGGTCCAGAAATATGACCATCATTCATGGGACTGAAATAAAGCACATTAATTTGTATCCCCCCCCGCTCAACCTCTATTGAGATCATAAAATACACATTGGGTTGAAGAAGAGGAGCATGATTTAGAATGTGGCTGACCAATTTTGAAAATTTCCCAAGCCATGAACCTTAAAGAAAATTCAGAAGAAAATTTGATAAATTATTGTATTTCTAATCTTGAATTTTTGCAGCAAGAAGAAGGGTAGTCTAGTCATAATTTAGATCTCATTATTGATCTGCAGGATTTTCATGAATATGGTACAACAACCGAATTACATTCAACCCTATTATTTTCATTTCCTGCATATTCCATGACTGAATGGGGGAGTAAGGTGGTTGAAATTTTTCCTAAAAAACCTTTGAATATTAATTCTGCCTTAATCCCTGAACAAGAAAAAAAAGTTAATTCAAGCATTTAAAAAAAATTCAGATACTTTTTCTTGGGAATATAAAGATATGAGAGGAATTCACCCGGACACACGCATTCATAATATTTATATAAAATATAAATCTAGGCCCGTGAGATAGCCACAAAGGAGGATGAACCCCGCTTTAAGGGAAATTGTAATAGATGAATTGCATAAATTGTTAAATGTAGGGTTCATCTATCCTATCTCAGATAGTTAGTGGGTATCTCTATTGGTTATTGTCCCCAAAAAGAATGGTAAATGGTGAGTGTGAGTAGATTACAGGGAACTAAACAAGGCGACCTTGAAAGATCACTTTCCCTTGCCTTTTATAGACCAAGTGCTAAACACTTTGGCAGGGAAAAATTAATTTTTCTTCCTAGATGGGTTCAAAGGGTACAATCAGATTAGGATAGCTCCGGAAGACCAAGAAAAGACTACATTCACATTTCCCTAGGGCACTTATGCATATAGGTTACTACCATTTGGTCTATGCAACGCATCAGCCACGTTCTAGCAGGCAGTCCTTGGTATTTTTTCTGATCTTTTGCATGATTGCGTAGAAGTTTATATAGATGACTTTACAGTCATGGCTGACACTTTTGAATAAGCTTTACATAATCTTGAGAAATTTTTGCAAAGATGTAGAGAAACTAACCTCTCATTAAGTAATGAAAAATGTTTTATGATTATGAATGAAGGTATTGTTTTGGGTCATCATGTTTCTGCTGCAGGAATAAAAGTTGATCCAGAAAAGATTGAAGTCATTACAAAGCTACCCCCACCAACCAATCAGAAGGGAGTCTGAATTTTTCTTGGACATGCAAGATACTATAGAAGGTTTATTGAAAATTTTACAAAAGTAGCCTCTCCATTATTTAAATTGCTTACTAAAGAAGCTTAATTTCATTGGGATGATGAGTGTCAAGCTGCATTTGATACACTCAAGGAAAAATTTTCTTCAACACCAGTATTGAGAGGCATAGATTGGAAATTTCCTTTTCATATTTCCACTGATGCCTCTGATTCAACCATAGGAGCAATATTGGGACACAAGGAAGGTCTGATAACCCATGGTATTTATTATGTTAGTAAAAACTTAACTCCTGCAAAATTGAATTATACATAACTGAAAAAGAATTCCTTGTTGTGATCTATGCTATTAATGAGTTTAGACATTACATCATGGGCTATGAAGTTTTTGTACACACCGATTACTCTGCCATTCAATATCTCATGAATAAACCAGTTACTAATGGCAGGATTACTAGGTGGCTTTTGTTGCTGCAGGAATTTGACATCACGGTATTGGATAGGCTTGGAAAGGAAAATCAGGTAGCTGATTTCTTATCTAGACTCAACCATGCAGATGAAGATGTTCCTGTTAATGATAGCTTTCCTGACAAAAATTTGTTTTCTATTTCTATTAAGACACCTTGGTTTGTAGACATGGCCAATTAACTTTCCACAGGAAAGTTGCTTCCTTATTTTTCATCTAATTAGAAAAAGAGAATTATTAGAAAAAGTGTTGTTTACTCTTGGATTCGGGGAGATCTTTTTTTCACTGGACCTGATTTGATATTTTGCAGGTGTGTCTAGGAATACGAGAGCTTTGACATTTTGAGAGCTTGTCACGATGAACGTGTGGACAAAATTTTGCAGACAAGCAAACAAATTACAAGATCCTTCGCTCATGTTACTATTGGCCAAGTCTTTTCAATGATGCAAGGGAATATGTCTGGAAGTGTGATAGCTGCTAGAGAATGTGGTAGCCTATACAATTAAATGAGATGCCTTTGCAGCCATAGGTTCTCATAGAACCTTTTGAGAGGCAGGCTCTTGATTTTGTAGGACCCATCAACCTTATATCCAAAGGTAAGAAGCATATTTTAGTTTGTACTGATTATTTTATGAAGTGGGTGGAGGCAAGAGCATTACCTAGAGAAACAGAGAAAACAGTGGTAGATTTTATTTTTTCTAATATTTTTGTAACATTTTGGGTACCTAGAGAAATAGTCACTGATCAAGGCACTTAGTTTGTATCAAAGATTATGTAGAAATATCATATTACTCACCATAAGTCCACCCCTTATCATCCACAAGCCAATGGGTAGGTGGAATCAACAAATAAGGTGTTGGAGACAATCTGTACCAAGACAATGCAATTACATAAGAAGGATTGGTCTAATTGTCTTCCTGAATGTTATTTTGGGTATGTTCTATGCTAGAGCAATTTATTTAAATTTTCATAGTTAGCTCAATACCTTTTCCAGATTAGCAATCACATCAGCATTAAAGTAAACTACTGATAGAAAATAAATATAAATCGCAGAAGACAAGCCAAGACAAGAGGACACAAGATCTGGTGTTAGCCAGGGAAAAACCCCATTGTGGGGAAACCCTTGATCAATTATTCTTTTATGTTCTTCAATAATTCAGCAGAGAGAGAGAGATAATACATATACAACAGAAGTCAACACTTTGACTTATCTATATCTGAGCATAGATCATCTCCTATAATGATGATACATGAGATCAGTTGAAGATATTCTACTTCAACTGATTCTCCAAGGTGATGGCTTCACCTATCATAGTGTTGCATTTTGTCCATTTGTTGCACCATGCTATACCATCACAATGATGGACCTTGATGACTGAGCTGCTCTCATCTGCTTTCATCATCATGCTACCCATTATGCTACATCTTCCATCATTATGCAGCCCTATTCATCATCATGTGGCTCCTTACTTAACATGCCCATCATGCTATATAATTCATCATCATGATCTGAGACTGTTCATCTTTATCATTCTCATTATGTTGAGACTGTAACCATCAAAAACAACATTGGTTATGATCCTTGTCATGGTGACTACATATTAATATGCTGAGCAAGTGTACGGTATTGATATTCAGATTGAGATCACAGATCTGAATATGGTGCATCATGGAAACTTATTCCATAAACACTGTTCTACAGAGATAGTATGCTGAGAGTTACAATTCTATCATTGTTGTTCATTGCGTTTGGACTGCTACAGGGATGCCACTGTATCACTATTGTTTCATTGTGTTTGGGCTGCTACAAGTATGCCACCGTATCATGGGCTGCTACAGGTATGCTACCATATTTATATACTAAGACTATGATACCCTCGATCGAGATTTTCTCTACTTCAAGTCATAGGTATGCCGAGAGTATATTTCATCTGCGGATACCTTATGCTTTGACTATGGCTGCTACACCTGAAATATTCTTTGAATGTGTGAACCTTTGACTGCCTGAACATGTCCCTATGACTGTGTTTATATTTCCTGATAAGCCTGAAACTTATTGTGGCTAGGTGTCTTCCTCACTGCGGCTACTGCAGCTAGGTTTCTTCCTCATTGTGGCTACTGCGGCTAGGGAATCACTACGACCTTTGTTACCCTTACTGCATCTCCATTACCATGACTACAACTTCGTTACCCTTACTGTGGTTATGGACAAACTTCTCTGTGGCTGTGGATAGACCATTCCTGCAGTTATGGACATACTTCTCTGTAGTTGTAGATAGACTCTTCCTCTTGCTGTGTGTAGACTTCTCCATGACCATTTCTAGGGCTTCTGCATTTTAGATCTAGGGCATAATTCGTACATAGGCTAGTATATCCTTTATGTATCTCTCCTTCACCAAAACCCAAGACATGGAGAGGATGAGATCACATGAAGAATGTGTGTCTCCTTGACTTCAAGTCCTCACCTATTTATACTAAAACGTAGGTGATGAATAGACATGACTATTGGGCTTCTGAGCCTACACAAGTTGCTGGCAAACTTGATAATTTGTCTTATAATACAAATAAATTCATAACTCCATGAATACTTATCGGAACCAGATGATCTTTAGATCAATCCTACACCTCTCAATGAGAGGGATCCAATAAAAATACTAGCTTCTATAAATAATATGACCCACATGGATTTTGGCCCTAGTTTCCAAGTTTAACGCTCCCTCTCAACTAGGGAGAACTCCATCTGCTGATCCATATGTCTGACTATACTATCTCTGCCATCAGTGCTCTGCACTGCTCTACTCTGCTTTGCTTAGCTCTGCTAGTTCTGCTCAGTTCTACTAGCTCTACTTAGCTCAACTTAGCTCTGCTCTGCTTTGCTCAGCTCTGCTAGCTCTGCTCAACTCTACTAAGATTTGTTCTACTTTGCTCAACTTTGCTAGTTATGCCCAGCTCTGCTCTGCTGAATCATGAAGAAGAAGAATTGATCGAGAATGTCTCATACCATTCTCCACTGACCCAAAGTTAGTCTTAGAGTGTGTACCACTAGTCCTAGACCAGTCCTCTACCGACCCAAAATTAGTGTCATAGTGGGTACCACTCTCATTGGTCCCAGACCAGTATCATTGATCCCAGATCAATGAATGTCATCCTCGCATAGGGAGTATGGTAGATACAACGATGCATCCATCAGTACTACTATGGTCCCTATCCTCATTTCCCTACTCATTGATAAGATGAGAGGTACTTCCATGAGTCCTAGATTGCATGGGTAGGATGCCTCAATAGGAGAACTAATCGTCCTGTCCACAAGAGAGTGAATCATCCTGTCCCATAAGACAGCGAATCATCTTGTCCACAGGAGAGTGAATCATCTTGTCCATAGGAGAGAGAATCATCTTGTCCCACAAGAGAGCGAATCATCTTGTCCATAGGAGAGTGAATCATCCTGTCCACAGGAGAGCAAAGCATCTTGTCCTACAAGAGAGCAAATCATCTTATCCACAGGAGAGCGAATCATCCTATCCATAGGAGAGAAAATCATCCTGTCGAAAATCGCCATGGAGAACGAATCATCTTAGCCCACAGGAGAACTAATCATCTTGTTCAGCATGTGCCACCAGGGGAGGGTGAGTCACCCTGTGGTTGTATGTTGCTCCAGTAAGAACCCCAAGCCCCCAGAGCTCCCAGAGCTCAATGTATGCAACATGCAGGACCCTTTTAAAAGGGTCTCTTGATGACTCCAAGTTGTTGGAGAAAATCACAGATTTGATCTTTCCCTAGGGCTTTGTCAAAATGTCTGCGACCCATACATCAATCTCAATGTGATGGAGCCTCCTTGCTCATCGACATACCATATCCCAGATAAGGTAGTATCTGATGTCTATCTCTTGGAGCAATCATCGAATATGGGATTCCTCTATAATTGAATCCCACCTCTGGTTGTCACAGAGAATCACAGTGGCATTCATCATGTGTACAATCAACTCACTTAAGAGCTACCACAACCATGCAGCTTCATACGAGATCATACTCGTAGCTATGTATTTGATTTCAGCAGTGCTTATAGCAACTAATTTCTGGTTCATGCTCATCCATGATATCGAAGAATAATCAAAAGAGAACTAGCACTAAGAAGTGCTCTAGTGATCCTCCACACTACCTACCCATTCACCATTCGAATAATCATGCAGTTTCATATTTTCGACAGTGTATCTCAATCCATGAGAGATTGCAGCCTAAAGATATCTCAGAAGATTCTTGGCACCAATCCAGTGATGCTCAACCAGATATGAGCTCAACATGCTAACTACAAAACATATGCCCGGACGGAAGTTCACCAAGAACATCAAGGCAAATGAGTTTATGAAACTCAAAGGCATTTACCAAATCTAGTCCAACATTGCTGCCATATAACTTCTGAAAGTTAAGATTCTCGAGGTAGTCACAGGCTTATAGTTTATCATTCCACATCTGGAATCCAACTCCCTCCTAATTATGCAAATGAGAGGGTCTGCACTTGTCGGAAATAGGTCGCCCTCATAATGTACTGTTATGAGAGGTCTATCATCCACAACCTTTGGATGGTTTGGATCGGTTTCACTCCTAGTGAATCTAAACTTCATCATACAGCTATCAATCCTCTCATACTACACCCAAAGTGTTTTTCTTCAAGCCATAGATGGCTTTCTTCCACCTGCATATGCGAGATTCCTGATTATCAATCTCAAACCCCTCGGGTTGTTCCACACTTGTGGACCTGCTACATGAGGGGAATGGTCCCCTTGTAATATTTTCCTTCGGTACATCTTAGACATGTACTTTCATGCTCTTTTTGAATTCAGGCTTCCCTATCACCATCTGACTCACAGACCTCTGGTGCTATGTGTCAATGGACATGGTCCCCAGTGGACTTCCTGTAACTTGATACAACCCTGAACTCAAAAACATCTTTGAAAATTATTTTTTTAAACACGTACCTTTCCATCGATGAGTGCCACCCTGTAACCTTTGACTTCCATTTTTGAAATGGACACCAAGTTCTTCGTGCGATCAGGTACATAAAAAATATTATGTAAATGAATCAAGTTACCCTCATTTAATTGAGAGGTAACATTCCCTACACCCTTTTCAGGATAGGTGGCATTGGCTCCAAGTATAATCTCATGATTGTTTCTATCTCTACCAAATTAGAGAGTGCACCCATCTATCCGATGAAGTGCCTTGAAGCACTACAATCTAAACGCCAGATTCCCAAAGAATATGAAATACAAGATAACGCTTCTTTATCTTATCAGAAACAAAATTTGATTCTTCATACCAAAGGGTTCCTTGATTTCTTTGAAGAGTCGACCATTTTCATGATGACTTGCATTACCTGTCATTCCTTTGATCATTGAAGATGTCCCTGGAATGATTGTTATATTCATCAAGGGATGTGTCTCTACCATTCAGACACTCCTTCGCATAATGGCCAAACTTATTGCAACCAAGGCATCCGCCTTTCCTTCCACCCTTAGATTTGAACTTCCCAATGAATTGATCTTTAGGTAGGCCATCAGAAACTTCTACTACACCATTTTGATAATATTCTCTGCTTCAACTTCACCCTTGGTGAATTTAGAAGAGAGATGTGGAACCCATTGATCCTTCTGTCCTATCCCAACTGTCTTTGGTGATTGCTCTTTCACTCTTGCTCAGGCATTGTCTTCACCTCAACTCTGAGACCATGTTATTTTGGGTATATTATATGCTAGAGAAATTTATTTAAATTTCATAGTTAGCTCAATATCTTTTCCAGATTAGCAATCACATCAACATTAAAGTAAACTGCAGATAGAACATAAATATAAATCGCAGAAGATAAGCCAAGACAAGAGGACACAAGATGTGGCACTAGCCAAGGAAAAACCCTAATGTGGGGAAATCGTTGATCAATTCTTCTTTTATGTTCTTCAATAATTCAGCACAGAGAGAGAGAGATAGTACATATACAATAGAAGTCAACACTTTGACTTATCTAAATCTGAGCATAGATCATCTCCTATAACGATGGTACATGAGATTAGTTGAAGACATTTTGCTTCAATTGATTCGCCAAGGTGACGGCTTCACTTATCGTAGTGTTGCATTTCGTCCATTTGCTGCACCTTACCATGTAGCACCATGTTGTACCATCACAGTGTTGGACCTTGATGACTGAGCTGCTCTCATCTGCTTTCATCATCATGCTGCCCATTATGCTACATCTTCCATCATTATGCAACCCTATTCATCATCATGCTACTCCTTACTTAACATGCCCATCATGCTGTATAATTCATCATCATGATCTGAGACTATTCATATTTATCATTCTCATTATGTTGAGATTGTAACCATCAAAAACATTACTGCTTATGATCATTGTGACGGTGACTACATATTAGTATGTTGATCAAGTGTACGGTATTGATATTAAGATTGAGATCACAAATCTGAATACTGTGCAACATGGAAACTTATTCCATCAACACGGTTCTGTAGAGATAGTATGTTGAGAGTTAGAGTGTTATCACTGCTGTTCATTGTGTTTGGACTGCTACAGGTATGCCACTGTATCACTATTGTTTCATTGTGTTTGGGCTGCTACAGGTATGTCACTGTATCATGGGTTGTTACAGGTATGCCACCATATTTATATACCAAGACTATGATACCCTCGATCGAGCTTTTCTCTACTTCAAGTCATAGGTATGCTGAGAGTATATTTCATTTGCAGATACCTTATGCTTTGATTGCGGCTACTACACCTAAAATATTCTTTGAATGTGTGAACCTTTGACTGCGTGAACATGTATCCTATGACTGCATTTAGATATCCTGATAAGCCTCACTGCGACTACTGCGGCTAGGTGTCTTCCTCACTGCAGCTACTACGGCTAGGGCATCACTATGGCCTTTGTTACCATTACTACGTCTCCATTACCATGATTGTGGCTTTGTAACCCTTACTGCGGTTATGGACAGACTTCTCTGCGGCTGTGGATAGACCCTTCCTATGGTTATGGACAGAATCTCTATGGCTGTGGATAGACCCTTCCTCTTGCTACGTATAGACTTCTCCATGACTGTTTCTAGGGCTTTTGTGTTTTAGATCTAGGGCATAATTCATACATAGGCCAGTGTATCCTTTATGTGTCTCTCCTTCACCAAAAACCCAAGATGTGGAGAGGAGGAGATCACATGAAGAATGTGTGTCTCCTTGACTTCAAGTCCTCACCTATTTATACTAAAACGTAGATGATGAATAGACGTGACTATTGGGCTTCTGAGCCTACACAAGTTGCTGACCGACTTGACAATTTTTCTTATAATACAAATAAATCCATAACTCCATGAATACTTATTGGAATCGGATGATATTTAGATCAATCCTACACCTCTCGATGAGAGGGATCCAATAAAAATATCAGCTACTATAAATAAGATTACCCACATGGAGTTTGGCCCTAGTTGCCAATTTTAACACTGAAGCATTGTGGGCCTACCGGATTACATGGAGAAAAACTGCTGGCTTTTCTCTATATGAATTGGTGTGTGGAAAGAAAGTTCTATTGTCCATTGAATTTCATATCAAAACTTTTAAAATAGAAGCATATTTAGGAATAAACCTTGAGAAAGCTCAGTAACAAAGAATCTTGTAGCTCAATGAGTTGGATGAAATTAGGTAGGATGATTTTTAGCATACTGACTTGATTCAGCAACAACGGGCTAAATGGCATGACAAATACATTAAAAAGAAGCAGTTCAAAGGGGGAGACTAGGCACTATTGTATGATTCTAAATTTAAGAACTTTAAAGGAAAATTTAACACACACTGGTTGGGCCCCTATGAAATTGAGAAAGTCTTTGATAATGGGTATGTTCGGGTTAAAACCATTGATGATGGTAATGTTACTTTCTTAGTGAATGGGCAAAGACTCAAGTTATATAAAAACCCCCAATCTAAGGAGGAATTTGTGGAAGAAATTGTTAAGAAAAGAGAGCTGGAGATGGTGAGCAAAGGGATCAATACTTCCACTATCTCTTCTTGATTTCCTGCTGACACAATGAGCTCACTTTTTTCCTTCTCGTGCTCGGTGAAGAAAATGAGAGGAATGTCTATTGGCTATAGGTTTATTCCTTTTTGCGGGACCAATGGACTAATTACGTAAAAGGAACCCCCTGGAGTCTTCTTTTCAAAGTATTTCAGACTCTCTAAAAATGAAATTTGGCAAGCATGGACTACCCTGGGCTCATTAAAATTACAGGTCAGTAGGTTCTCTCAATAATTTTTATTTATTTATTTTTATTTTTTTTCAGTTAACTCTAAGTTGCTCATGTTGAATTGATGTGGGATTTATTAAGGCCTTCCTTCCAAAAATCTTGGCCCATCGATATCATCAAGTTATCTGGGTGCAAGATTAGAGCCTTATGATGCCTTGAATCTTGTGTTCCCTAATGATGGGCTATCTTGCCAGTAGATTATGGATCTTTGACTGCTAGATCCTATAGGGGGTTCAACATTAGCACATTAATTCACACCTAATAGGATGCATTAGGGTACCTTGATCCTCGCTCTCATTAAAGGATGGGCCTCACATTGGTTAACAACTAACCTCAATTGTTGATAATCCAATGATCTCATTGCACATTCGACATCAACACCTTTTATTCATGTGCAATGAATTGTACACAAGCGAGGGAGAAGTGTTAGTTGGTGGTTCGATTTCCTGTAGACGCTCCACAAGTCATGGTCCAATTTCCTGCAGAATCTCCACAAGTCATGGTTTGAATTCCTGTAGAAGTTTCGAAAGTCGAGGTTTGATTTTCTTGAAGATTCAGTAGTGTGGTTCAATTTCCTACAGAAATGTTCAGTAATCTCGGTTCCATTACCTACAACAGCACCCTGGCTTTCTAAAAAACAAAAACAAAATTCATAGACAAAGCATTAATTTAAAATTATTTCAAAGTACTGAAAGATTTTTAAATACTAGTCGAGGTCATGAATTAGGAAATAATATATCTAATTTAATTATTAGGTGGGTTATCATCTCAAGGACATGCACATGTCATTCAAAGTACTAGACCATTGAAAGGTATAAAGGTAAGTACAACTAACGACAAGACACTTGAGGTAAAGGGTAAGTAACACTTTTATTTTTAAACATTTGCATGATATTTGGCTATGGTCACCCTTGCGGAAAAACGCAATCGTAATCCAATGCGTTATGACTCCAACTCCTCGTCCGATCTCCATGATTATGACATGACCATTATACGTCCTACCCATATCTTCCTACAGGTCGGATCATGATGACAATCATGATCACGACTCGTCTCTCGAAAATCCTATGCTTTGCAATCACCTTCTATAATAAGCCCTTCCTTGTCGCGCGAGTTTGTTACAAAGCTTAAGCCGATATTTCCAAAGAAGTGCATATGCCCTATCTTCCAGTCTTTCACCATGTCGAAACTACGTGCCCCCATCTGCTTTGAGTGAAAAGGGCCTGAGTTGCTGGAGGCCGACCCTCATAGCAAGGCAAGATTAGAAAGAGCAGGGTGGCTGCATTTTTCTAGCGATTCAATGGCCAGAACTTGGAGGTGACAAAATCTTTCACCCTGAACCTGAATGGTAATAAGGCTTAAGTCGTGGATGTTCAATTCAGGCTGAATGAGGGTTTGGTAGCATGAGCATGCATGATTTCATATTTGGGGGAACGTTGGTTCAAGAACTAGCATTTCAGCAAGATTTTATGCCCACCCTTCCTTCGTAGAGAGCATTCGGACCTTGACTAGACTAAGGGAATCTCTCAGGCTTTCTTGAAGAGTAAGTACTAGAACTTGTTATTTTTCCTGCAGAAATACATCACGTGTGAAGGTCGCTTCGGGCTTGCATTCCCGTTTCATATTCGGTTCCTCGCCCATTTCCATGGCAAGCCATTAAATTTTCCCTATTACTTGAGGATGCTGCTGATGAAGATGTCGACGACTGCTAAGGAAAGGGGGGTCAATTTGGAGGAAAACCTCTACCACTACGGGCTAGTGAAAATGATCTTGGTGGAGGTTTTGAAAGAGAAAAAATGGACATGGGAGGAGTTCTTGGCTGAAAACTGTTTTGCAGAGAATGAGGATTGTGATTCTTTAGATTCTATGGATGAAGCATTGGCAAATAAACTAGGGAAAAAGCCACTGACGTGTGGGCTAAACATAAAAGGGAAAGAAGAGGAGAAAAACTCTGACCCTTCAGAGTTTACAATAGAAAAAACAACGGAAAAAGCAATGTAAAAAGCAAAGAAAATGTCACAGACTCAGAAGCCACTGCTAAAGAAGGAAAAGAGGGATGGCCTCGGCTTTCCAAAGCCCGCTAAGAAGAAACCTAAAGAAAAACCAAAGAAGAAGAAGAAGCCTTAGACCTTGGGGTTTGAAGATGAAGGAAGCAGAAAAAATTGAGGAGGTGGTAGTGACAAGGGAGAGTGTGGGCAAAAGCCCATGTTGAAGAATGGTACTTCCACCTCGGAAAAAATATTTACCAGAAGCCAAGATGTTCAGCTGGCAATAAAAGATACACAGATGCAGAAGTATTGCTCGAGACACCGATATAAATAAGGATAAAGACCATGGCCCACCTAAAGGTAAAGAGAATATTGAGTCAGCTGAGTTTATTGGTGTGGAAGCGATGTCCTTTCAGGACTCCCCATTTCATGGAAGCGGGAATAACACAGAAGAGGAACAACATGCAGAGGTGGACCTCATCTCCCCTCAATCTCTCCAAGGACATCAAGGAGGGGAAGTAAGCCCTCAGAAGAGACGGTCTCTACAGGAATTGGAAGAAATCATCACCGAGCTCACCATTTTGGAGAGAGCTTTGAGAAAGGAAAATGAGACCCTAAAGGATAACAGCCTGCATATCTAGAAGGAGCATGAAGAATGGGTCGAGAAACGGCCTAAATTATGAAAAAGAAACAAGCTAGGATTGACCATATGAAAAAGAGGAACGAATTGTACAAGGGTCAAACTCCTGCAGAATCTAGTAGTAACTAGTTGGTGGAAGTATCCGATTAGTTGGTTGTAGTAGATGCAGCTCAAGATAAGGAATGATTTCCTTTTTTCTTATTGGGGAGACGCAACCGTTTTTATTGCATAAGGGGCATGCAAGGACTTAGGATTGGGGGAGATGTTGGGGCTTGGTTTTGCCCAATTTTGACACCTTTTTCTATACTTCCCCTCTCCCATTTTGACTATATTTAACCCCAATTATGCCTATCTCAGTTATAATACTTGTGTTTTTGCCAAAAGGGTGTCATAGGCTAAAGGTATGAAAATTAATACTAAAAAGCATCTTTTACCTTAACTTTAAGTATTCCTTAGCTATTTGTTCATTATTTTATTAGCTTGCCAACTAATCTCGAGTTCCTATGCAGATTTTATTTGATTCAGAAACAGGCCCATAATTCCTGTAGATAGTTGTGTGATCTTATTTCCTGCGAACACTCCGGATTTCTTGCAGTCGCGGATTTCCTATAACTGCACAGATTTCTTGCAGCAACATCGAAAGTTAGCAATGTTGCATGAATATCTAAGTCCAATGGGAACATGGGTTTTGCATGGAATATATCACATATGGTTTTTATCCTATTGGCTTCTCAGATCTACCAACAACACTGCCCAGATTCAGAAGTCTTCTCTCATTGGTCGTTTGGAGGAACAACTACAACCATGTAACGAGTTTAATCTAATCCATGCTTTTAGTCATGGATTAGACCCAGTATGGATAAAAATGATATATTGTAATAGATCTCTTAGAATATGGCTTAGATTAGAAGTTTCCTTTCTTTCGAGCCATATATGGGCTTTGTAAATGTATAAATTATGTCCTAATTTCGATGATAGGGGGTTAGAGTGCTGGGTTGGTTTCAACACTAACTGTATATCAGATTCTACTCAAATGTACTTTTAGATTAATATAAATATATATGTTCTATCCATTGCAGTGAGTAAGCTCTTCTAATTTGAAGGGGTTGTGAGTAAGGGAGGGCCCCCTTTGCTCACAACTCCCGTAGTTTAGTCTTTATGTATTTTATTTCTGTTATGTATCAATAATTCATTTTTACAACTAATGTACTCTTTCGAATATATATGAGAAGAACTGGATTAATTGAATTAGTTTCTTGTTCATGTGTGGAATTCAGTTAATGAATATTTGATTTTTCATGTTGATTGAATTTCTGAATTTTCTGTAAGTTGATTTTTATCTCTTTTCCTAATCATCATCAGCAATCTTAAGAGTTATAGAGGGAAGTTTGATCAACTCTATAGTCTTTTCTACTAAGTGATTGATGCAGGAAAGAGTTATTGGTTTTGTATGATTGGTTAATTAGATTAGTCAACACTTACAGTATTAGGCTTGCATATAGTTTGCATGCATATCACAAGCTTACTTGCCCGAGTTGATGATTTATGTTTAATCAAATTATAATGCTATAATTTTACTCAACATTACTTAGGGGTTTTTGGATGTTATGAATCCATTGGTGACCTATAAATTCTTATTTGAGCACATATACGAAGTCTTTTTTCTGGTTTGAGACTAAATGTGTATGGATTAGTGAGGGTTTGGAAGCAGTTCTTGAAAGTATTTGGGCATGGAGAAGACCTTGTAAGGGTATTCTCACTTCCAAAAGGCTACTTTAGCAGATGCAACAAGCAGGGTTCATCTCAGGTTCAAATTCTCTTAACATGAAGTTCTTATTATGTGCTTCAATGTGGAATTGAAGGATTCACATGTTGTTTTTAGCTCATTTTAGTTGAAGAATATAATCTTTGTAGAATATGTTTTGAGTTACTGTTGTTGTGATAGTTCTTTGTAGGAGAAAATTACCTTGTAGGGGTAATATCCACATATTTACCTACAACAAATGCTTATTTACTTCATTGATACTGAATATATGAATGGTCTAGTCATGTTGATAGGCCCAAAGATGTTTCCCAAGAGGGGTGAAATTCATCAAAAACCTTTATCTTGCTCTTCTTTATGCCTGCATGGATTGTGTGCTATTATGTTCATTATGTTAAGTTACATATGGATATTGATTCATGTTTGAATAAACATTGAATAAACATATTTTTTCAATACCAATTTTTAACCTTGCAAAGCGTTGACATGGTCCTAAGTTTTTGTTTTATTTGAATTTGAAAAAGAGGAAGAAATCACCTAATGCAATTTCAAATCAGTTTGGTATTAGAGCACCAGTTGGCCAAGTTGCAAGATGTGCAGCAAAAAGAATCTCCAAGAGCTAGAGGAGCATAATTTGGCTCTTCAGATGGAGAACATAGAATTGAGAAGGATGTTGGAGATAGCTAAAGAGGAGAAGAGACACATGCACTTTGTATTGCAACAAGTTCTTGATGAGCAAGTTGCAGAAATATCTACTCTTGCACCAGTAAGTAAAATCTGTAGAATGAGGCGAGTATGTGGTCATGATTCAAGTAGTGGTTTTGGACCACATGTGGAAGATGTTGCATGGGAATTTTTCAAACATATTTAATAAGCACACCATATTCCATTGGATAAGAGTGGGTGCCTAGAGTCATCTACAAGTTGGCCATCATCGTCATCATCAAAATATGAAAGGATGCGTGATATGTTTAAAGAGGTAATTAGCATCTCAAGTTCCACTCCTTGTTTATATGCATAACAAATATTTTGCAGCGTTAGAGAAACATACCAAGGGCATATGTATGAAGTTTCTTTCCAAGATGGGATATGAAGGTGGAGGTCTTGGAAAAAATGGTCAAGGTATTACCAATCCAATTATGGTTGAGGAAAGAATGAAGTACCAGGGATTAGGATACAACCGAAAGGAGTTTGGAGAATGCTCCAAACATTTTGAGGTACATCAAAAATTTAAGCATGAGATGTCACCACCTTGTGACAACCGCCGAAGTTGCAACTCTAGAGACAGGTATAACTCTCCAGAGTGTTTTCCAATGCATGGAAATTTCGAATACTTGTGGAATCAGTACCCTTGTACATTTTATGATGCTTTTGACCATTGTGTGGCTGTATGTGACAAAAATATGATAATGGTTAAACAAATGAACCAAATTTTGGGCATCAAGCATAATGAATTTCTTTCGCATGAGAGAACTTCTATGTCAACAAACAAGAATAAGTTTTTCTATGCTCATTGCAAAGTGCATGGACATGACACTTAACAATGTTGGAATTTGCATCCAGAACTTTGTTTAAATAAAGCTAAACGGATTATTCTGCATAATGAAAGGGAAATTAAAGGTGGAAAAAAGGAATCTCCACAATCCTAAGCGACCTTCAAGACAAGATGGTGCAAGAAGAGAACTGACAAGCCTATGAGAGGCAAAGTTTCGGTAGACTTATTGTAAAGTTGTTTTGTAAAATTTTGTAAATACTTGTTGTCATTACCTGTTTAGGTACCTTTGTAAAGTGAACATGCATTGTCACTATGTTGAATAACTAGATGTTTTCATTGATGTATGTATTGTCTTATATAAGTCCACATGTTCAAGGACTTTTATGAATGTACAAGATTGTCATTCAAAGTTGTCTACAAATTTTCATATGTTCACTAATACAAGTAATCAATTTGAAACTTGTGTGAATTGAATCTTTGTTTTTAAGATTGTATAGGATTACTATGTATTGTAGGCAAGGTCAATCATATCATGGAAAATTTTGCAACAATGTACTTCTCATGTATAAATCTCACCTTGAAGACGTTAAAGCAAGTTTATTTTGCTTCTGAATTCCTAGATGGGGTCAAGTTTGTCTTCAATAGTTTAGACTTCACGATGAAGTTTTTTTGGAGCTGTGCAAAGATGAGGGTAGTGAGAATGTTGAGATTCCACTCATCAATATTTTGTTCTTTCAACAACGATAGGAATGGTTGTTCAATTCTTAATAGGACAATAGGTCTTTATGAGGATGATAAGTGAAGTGCCTTGATTGGGGCTTGGAGGGAACCAATTGAGAAAATTTCATTTTTGAGTTGGATTTTTAGGTATTTTGAGTTCTAGCCTCTTTATATTGACTATGGAAGTAAACTTTTGGATTCCAAAAGTTCCTAGTGGGGAGGTGTGACCAGGTGATCAATTTTAAGATTAAAAATGCATGTTCCAAAAAATTCTTTAAACTGGTTCCAAATTGAAGAGCTCGCTGATCTAAATCCAAAGCAACTTTAATTGCTCAAAACTGATATTGTATACTCCCGATATCGCATTCTGATAATTTTCCCAAACATGCAAAATTTTTGTAGGTACGCTATCTGTGTAGTCTGTACATTAACTGGGTAAGGTGACTAGGTAGGATGATTGTACATATTTGGCCAATGGAAGTTTAACAAGTGTCCAAGTGTTATTGGTTCAAATTTTATGTGTTTTGATTGGTGATTTTTGTGGGCTATTAACTAGGAACAATGTAGGCCAATAGGTGGCTATCACATGGCCTTCCCAAATAATTGTAAAAAAATTATGGTTATGGGATAAGCTACCCCCATAGGGATCAAACATGAGACCTCCCACCAAGTAGTAAGGAGCATTACCAATAGGCCATGCTTTGGTTCTTGTCAACCATAGGCCAAAGCATATATATAATGTTGGCATAAATCACATTTAGGGGAAAGGGCTAGTGCTAAGCCGTAGCCCTGGCCACACCCCAAACCACTGGACCATGGCATAAGGAGACAAGGGGCTTGGGGCTTAGCCCTAGCCCAAGTCCATAACCATATGCCATCAGACCATGTTTCAGTGCCCAAGCGCTAATAGGTGGGGAGCAGAGGTAAAGGGCCTAGCCCAAGTCACATGCCACAACGTATAACCATGGTCGAGTGGAATTTTGGGCTTGGTGTAAAGGACCTAGAGGAGGGGCGCTATCCCTATGGTTTTATGTGCTTGACGTGACCATAGGTGTAGGTTTTTGGAGTGCTTGACGGAGGCGACAAAGGAGGGGGGACCAACCATAGGTTCCATGGACTTTATATGACCATGCACTAGAGGGAAAGGAGCTCGGGCAAGCGTTAAGGCCTAGCCCTTGGACCCATGGAGCACATGTAACCATTCAACTGAAGTTAAGGGGCATAATTGGTGGGGACAGGATTTAAGGCCCAACCCTCGCCCCCATGTGTCCATATGGCCTACTTTTTTGGTCTCAAGGCGTTAGAGGCTAATTTAAAGGTCCAACAAAATGCACTTGTAGAGGGTGAAATTTTCACTCCATTAGCGATTTTTGGGGTGTATTTATAGGACAATTAGCTATAAGTGCGAATTTGTAGGATGGTTAACATTCAATTTTTTGGATGAGCTTAAAGCTCATAACATTTTGATTTTTTATCCAAATCGAGCCTAAAAATAGGTTTCTTAGGGTTTTTGGATGCTATGAATCCATTGGTAACCTCTAATTTCTTATTT
This sequence comes from Pinus taeda, assembly GCA_000404065.3. NCBI lineage: Eukaryota > Viridiplantae > Streptophyta > Pinopsida > Pinales > Pinaceae > Pinus > Pinus taeda. Next base: position 356,109 of record APFE030523906.1, on the reverse strand, counting down.
GAGCAAATATATAGAGTATTTTTGTAGGTTTTACACTAAAGGTGTATGGATCAGTCAGGGTTTGGAAGAAGTTCTGGGAAGTATTTGGGCACGAAGAAGACCTTGTAGGGGTATTCTAACTCCCAGAAGGCTATTGCAGCAGATGTGACCAATAGGGTTTAGCTTAGGTTCAACTTCTCCTAACATGAAGTTTTGATTATGTTATTCAATGTGGAATTGAAGGTTTCACATGTTGTTTTCAGCTCATTTCAGTTGAAGTATATCATCTTTGTAGAAGATGTTTTGAGTTGTTGTTATTGTGAGAGTTATTTGTAGGAGAAAATTACCTTATAGGGGTAATAGCCACATATTGACCTGCAGCAAATGTTTATTTACTTAATTGATAATGAATATATGAGTAGTCTAGTCATGTTGACAGGCCCTAAGATGCAGCCCAGGATGGGTGAACTCTGTCAACAAACCTTTTTCCTGCTCTTCTTTAGGCCTACATGGATTATGTGCTGTTATGTTCATTATGTTAAGTTACATATGAATATTGATTCATGTTTGAAGAGACATTGAATAAACATGTTTTTTCAAGACCCACTTTTAACCTTGCAAAGTGTTGACATGGTCCTAAGTTTTTTGTTTTATTTGAATTTGGAAAAGAGGAAGAAATCACCTAATTCAATTTCAGATCAATACATTTCTTAAGAAGAGTCTATGTTGGATAGGTATGGAATTAGGTTATCCTTTACTCCATATACTATAGGATTCATGGCCAAGATTTCAGTTTCTCTAAACTTCTCCTTCCCTTCATCATTTGTAGGTTTCTTGACTTTTCCTTGAACAAGATCGAAAACTTTGTGCTTAGTGAGGATAAGATCTATTCTATTTTTCCATGCCATATAGTTGGAGGATTATTCTAGCTTATTTTCTCCCTTCATTGTAGTTTATATAGTTCCTATATATAGTAGTATCCTTGTATAACACTTTTTCCTTAATGATCTTTGTTTGATCCCCTTTTCTTCAATAGATCTTCAAGCTGCCTTTTTCTTCCTTCTTCACCTTAGCTTTGATATCATGTTAGAAAATCAAAAAGGAAGAAATATTTCCTTAATGTTGATAATTACTTTTTTTCTTATTCTTTTCTTTAATGTTATTATTTTATCTTTGTATCATCAATAAATCATAAAAAAAACATGAATATCATCGACAACAGATGTAGGCTCTCAACTAGGGCTAAAACCCCTATATAGGGGAGAACCTAGTCAAACCCTTCCACTAGTAAATAAAATTGAGATAGACAAAGAACTTAGACCCAAAAAACCTTCCTCCTCCACCAAGTCAACCTTCCAAGATGATTCAACAAAATTCAGTATTCTCTTCTTGTTCAGTAGCCTATAACCCAACAACAATCCATAACTTCGACCCCCAACAACTTCAAAATTTCATCCCCCCTGCAACAATCTAGAATTTCAACCTAAACTACTTCAAAACTTCGACCCAACAACAATCCAACAAATTTTCACATGTGAGATAAGGAGAGAGAAAATTTTGACTTCTAGTACTTGAAAATGTCCTCCTTTCTCAGTAGCCCTTTTCTCCTTGTTCCTTGAATTTCACACCCTTGTCTTGTCCCAAAAATTGCAGATCAGACTTGATGAGTGAGTGCTCCAAATGAGGCCAAGTTGTTGCCTTTATATAGGATATTTGGTCCCTCAATTAGGTCGACTTGTCTAGTTTGAGGCTGACTTAGTGGAGGAGGTGTAGAAGACCTAATTTACATCAAAATAAATTTGTTTCTTGATTGACAATGCCCAAGAAGGGTCTATTACATTATGACATGGAAAAGGACACTTGACATAAATCCTATAAGCCTATAATGGAGGCTTTGACCTATAAATCATTGACCCAAGCATACCCATGCTTTAATAAGTCAATTTCTTTAATAATAAAATTACTTTTTCTTTCATTTGACAAATACATTACATCATGACTCAAACACAATTATGAATATTGACACTAGATACATTCTTCAACATGATGCATAATGCCTTTTGACACAATAATAGTTCTTGATAGGCATCAAACTATTGTTGCAAAAATTTGTAGGAACCAACCTACAGGAGACACCAATCCCATCAATTTCTCAAATTTGTAGGAACCAACCTACATGAGACACAAAGTCCCTTAGCTTCAAGAATTCATAGGCATCAAATTATTGGAGACACCAATCCCCTTTGTTGCAAATGTTTGTAGGAAGCAACTTATAAGACACATTAATCCCCTCTCCTATCTTCTCTATAATATTTTTGGAATGGTCCACTACTCTACAATAATCCACTCTGCTTATTTGCTTTATTATATTCATTTGTACAATCAATCCTTACCATGTAATGTTTAATCTAGCACTCCGTTCAACTTAAATATCTATATATAGGTGCTTCCCTCAACAAAATCTATCAAAATTGGCTCTTCACATGTCCGAATATGTGCTTCCTTAAATCCATTTTCAAAACATAACACTTATAATACTAAGTGCTACATGTAATCAATAAACGTTATAGCCCATTTTCTCAATGTATATAGCACATGAAACCTTACACTGTGGAATTTCAATTATAATGTCAAGATATTAGTTGAAATACAAAAAATCATTAACAAAGGAAATTCCCACAAAACACCTTCCTATCGATCCTTGAGACAATAATCATTTCTGTTAGTTCTTTCCTATTTCTCTATTAGTTGAAAGCCAAGTTCAATGAGATAATGGAATACCAAAGGTTAGATGAATGATGTACTTCTTTTTTTTCTACTATAGATTTGTCCTGAGTGACAAATTTACATCTATTGTCAATTTTTACTATCAAATGTCATACCTGGAGATGATGGGGGCCCATAACATCAAATTTCATTTTATATAAAGATACCGAGAAATTTCCCAAAATCTTTAACACTAAAAATGCTCGTAAAACAATCACTTATGGCGCTTGGATTATGACAATTGTTTTTGTCATTTCTTAGCAAAATGTTCTATCAGTTGATGGACTTGGGCGCTAGGATATTGAGATATCAAAAGTTCCATTTTATTTAAAAATCTCTTGGTAGTTGATATGCTAGGTACTTGAGTGCCTACGGTCTAAGACCAAGTGCTTCTATAACCAAGCATAGGGACTAAGCACATTACCATATATCAAAAAATGTTGGGCCTCTATCAAAGTAATGATATTGCAATATGTTGAGGGTGATTATCCCTTAGGTGCTACACCTCAACACCTTTGTGAATAGTAGTTATGGGTAGGAGCTAAACTATATTGCAGTATTAAAAAATTCACAAACACTACTTTCTATAAAAATTATAATATGTCGATGGTTCGATAGACGAACCACCTACTGATGAAAAATTATGTATGTTAATTGATGATAATGGCTCCATATTTTTATTTTTATTTTTAAGGATTTTCAAATTATAATAAAAATTTGAGGTTTTTATGAATCTTTAACTTACTATGTATTTCTCTCCTTTGTCCCTCTTTTGAACTACAGACTCGCCTTCACAATTCTGCTTCTTAGACATTCCCATACATTGCTCCTTTCTAATTTTCTCCTTTGCCTCATATATTTTCACCTTATATTACATTTATTCCATAACCACCATACTCTAATGTGCACACAAATAATATCATTATAGATATTTTGGGAAAATCTTGGGTTAGGCTTACTTAAATCAACTCTTCGCTCAATTTTTCTGGGTTTAATAATAATATTGAAGAGGCCAATTGTTGGGAGCGAGATACCCCAAGGGTAGTTTTGGGGCTAAGATCCCATGTTTAAGTCAATTTTTGTAATATAATTATAAATACTCTGCACTTTGTGGTCACAAAGCACGAAGGTGTTATGTGTAAAAAAGGGTAGTCCGCCCTTAGTTTTGTAAAGTAAAGTCGGCTGTAAGAGACATACCCATGGTTCGTGGACCATGGGATTTTATAAAGAGAGCTAAGCTCTAAGTAGTTTAGGCATGAATAGAATGGCAAATCATGTAATAGAGTGATAACTCTGAAGAAGAAGTCTAAGTCTTGGGTTGTAGTGTAGATAGAGGCTCTGCAGGTGAGTGTGCAAAGGCCTAGGGTAGAAGTCTGCAACTAAGTGCGCAGACCCTTGTAGTTGTGTGTGCAGGGTGGACAGAGTCTGTAAACACTTGGAAGATATTAATAAAAGGAGTTATTATGCAATTTCTGTGTCTCTATTCCGTTAATGTGTTTGGATGTTTTATGTATCAATTTCCTTTATTATGCTTATACAATGCGCGAATGAATGCAATTACATTGAATAATTGAACGCAATTATGAATATCTGCTTACTCGGTGTTAACTTTAAGTATTTAACTAGATAAGAAAATCAATTAGGATAATTGGGAATCTGAACAACATGCTACCATAGCAGCGCAAAAGTACCTGAGCCACAGGTTAGGGCTATGCAAAGGTCGATCATATACTTTCACTAAGGTATTGAAGGTTGGAATAGAGGGCTTGTCTTACAAGCCCTAAATCGAAGCCACCTGCGTGAAGGCAGGGATAGAAGAAATCAAATGACATCACAACCATCTCAGGGTATAGAAACTTGGTTCCAGGATCCCCCCATATTGCTTCAGGTGAGACTTCAGTCTGCACTCCATGGGCTGATGCCGAAGGGGCCAGTAGTATAGGGATTTTTTTGGTTAATTAATGCTAAACCTAGGTCAGGCCCCTTTAAGCCAACAAATGGTTCCGTTTCTGGGACCGAAATCTGCATAAGAGATGTGTGATGTCATATCATTGGAATCCAACTAAGAAGGAGATTGGAGACTGGTTGGATAGAAATATCCACGAATTCGCAGCACAAGAGAACAGAAACACACGACTGACAAAGGAACAGTGGTTGGACCGATACTTGTATACAGAGATCCACGAGATCTTTCTCTGCTCTTTCCCTATTGAGCTATAAAAGTGGATCACGAAGCTAGTAGATAGCCAAGGAAGGTGGAAACTTAATGGTCTTATTGTGTGGACCCCAGAGCTAGTGCGAAGGTTGGAAGCATCAGAGGATAAGATTACTTGCGTTGTCGATGACTGGCTCAATTGCATCATAGGAGGATTTGTGAATGAATTCACGGTCGACACCTCAGTCAGCTACAACGAGGTTGAGTGATGCTTTTTTAAAGGACCATGAGGTAAGTATATAAAATATTTGAATACTTGGATTAAAATGCTACTGTGTGAAAAATGGTTCATTTAGGTACCTTGATGTTTGAGACTATGTGAAGAGGAAAAACTTACAGGAACGAAGGAAAAAAGGGTCTGGAGTATAATCCCTTGATTTCACTTGCACGAGGTGACAAAGAAGGGATAGCGAAGGTTTCTCCGCGAAGTGTTGTTCGATTAATAAGACAAGGATTCCCGTGAATACCATCTCCATCCACACCACCTCTGACTTCACCACCCTCACCTCCAACTTCACCCATACCACTTCCAGCTCCACCGCGGGTCAGTATGGAAAATACAATGAAGTTGTCTTCGTTCAAAGGCTTGGTAAATGAGGACCCAAACCAATTCTCGTTCATTCTAAGGGCTATATGGGAAGCTCAAGGTGTTACATATGATCATATAAAGAAGGAGACATTGGTTATTGCTCTGCAAGATCGCGCGTTGACCTGGTATATTAATTACACTAACGATAACCCAAATGCTGGAGTGGCAGATATCCAAGCAACACTAAATAGGGAATTTAGTAGGCCTAAACTTGAGGCACAGTTGATTGTGGGATTCCAAGAAATCGTGATGTAGCCAGGTGAGATGCCTTGGGAACTAGATCAGAGGTTGAAATGTAAAATCTATGAAGCCAACATGAATTTGATAGATGGAAAACATCACGAGTGGTTTGTGGCTTCGCTACTACCACACTTAAGGAGTATGCTGCCGCAATAGAAGATAAACACTCAAGCGGATTCCTTGGAGATTTCCATGAGACTACATGAAACTCCGATGCAAGATCCAAATCTAGAAGTTCAGCAGATTCATGCGTAGCTGAAGAATCTATGCCTTGAGATGCAAAGTTTGAAGCAGGATAGGATAGTTCAACCAGAGTTGTGCAAGGAGGTATGGTGCTTGAAATGCAAGAGTTAGGGGCATGATAAGGACCATTGCCCAATCTTTGTGAACTATATTGTAGGAGGGGGATCGATTCCTTTGAGGCCAGAAGCTCAAGGAGGACCTAGCGCGGGGCCTGCATTATGGTGCTCTATTTGTCAGGTAGTCGGAAAACATGACACAGATAACTGTCACTTGCTACAGAAGTTTGTACAGACACCGAAACAACTGTTCTGCAACATTTGTAGGTCGGTAGGGCATGATGAGCATACTTGAAGGAGCTATGAACTAATGATGGATAGAACTCCCACCTATAGGGTTCAGGCCGAAACGCGACCCCTTGACCAGAGCGTAGGGATGGCGCGGACAGGATCTCAAGGGTGTGAAAGAGGCCGGGGCAGAGAAGGACTTGGTAGAGGTCAAGGACAATTGATTTGTGACAATTGCAAAGGACCAGGACACTATGCCTATGATTGCACTAACCTAATGCACCCATCGTGCAAGTATTTCACATTGTTTGATCATGAAACAAAAGAATGTCCTACGTTGATAGCTAGGATAGGACAAAGGGGTGTTAGCACCTTCGCCGACTCAGAACCTGTAGATTATGAGGTCTAAGCCACGCAAGGAAGATCCAAATGTAAATATAGCACTCAGAAGTGGAATTGTGACAAGAGATGACAAGGGGAAAAAACCAAAAGACAGTACATGGGTTTGGAAAGCCCCAATGAAGGAGGTTGAGTTCAATTTGAAGCGCGCAAGTGAAACCTTCATGGAAGCCAAGAAGAGCTTCACTGAGGCCTCCATCTCAGGAAGCAAGGATAAGCCTGAGTAGGAGATGGACCCCTCTATGCTCACCACTTTCTTGGAGACATATATGAAGTTACTGTGCGATAGTAAGGCTGTGAAAGGGTTACAAGAGCTCATAAAAAGATGTGTTGGAACTGCACTGGGTGAGCCACACGTAGTATGAAAGATTGGAAAACATAAAACAAGAATGGGATGAGAGAGGAGACTGACTGTGCAGATAGGAGAGTATGAAAAGGATCAGGTTATTTTGGACCTACGGTTAGACCCGAATGTCCTACCGAAGCAGACTTGGGAGTGAATGGGGAGATTTGCACTATAACGGTCTCTGATTCAGCGAAGGATGGAAAATCAATAGAAGATCATCCCCATGGGGTGGCTGTAGTGAGTGACCGTGGATATTGAGGGAGTGAGTGTGCTTGCTGATTTTGAAGTAATAGAAATAGTGGATGACAATAGTCCCTATCTTGCATGCTTGGGAATTGATTGGGCTACTGATATGAATGAGGTAATCAATATGAAGAAGTGAAAGATGATATTTGAGAAGAAATCATTGCTCGTAATAGTACTGCTCGATCCTATTGAAGGATCGTGCTATACTTAACCTATCCGAAATTATGAGTGTGATGACAAGCTCAACTGTATCTACAAGATAACAGTGTGAGACCAAGATTGGGTGAATCCCACCGTAGATGGATGGATTAAATGGGATTTCCAGAGTTCTTGCACTTCAGACTTTGATGAAGGAATAGAACACTGGTAGAATCCGTTACATGAAGTAACTACGCTAAATTGCAACATGATGACCCGATCGCTACAATGTGTATCGTCAGAGGTAATAAATCTGCCTAATTATGATTGTCTGAATGAGGTAGATATCTTTTTGGATGCATTTGAATGGGAGGTTCCAGAAAAGCAGCGCTTCTAGGCAATGGACTGGGCATTGCACACTACGCCTGCAAGATGGTGGGGTACGCACAAGAGAAGATTTGATGATTGGCACAAATGTAGGAGGATGATGAGAACATGATTTGGGAATCCAAAGATGTGACTGACATACAAGTATGATGGGAAGAATGATCCCTGCACATTTGGCCAAATGGACCCAAGCTTATGGAGAAAAGCCCCAACCTGAGTGGGTGCACTTGCTCTGTCATACCTTGGATGTTGTCCCAGTGAATTGGTATATAGAAATTGAGCTCTACCACGGGACATGTGAATGGGATATCTTGCGTGAAGGATTCATGATGACATTCAGTTTTGAGGACGGGTTTGATAGTATTGATGGAGCGCTACAAGACGTGAAAGCAACAATTTTTATGATACCACATGATCCTTTAGACCTGACTCAGCCTGAATGGGCTACTCAGCTGAGTCATGTGCTAGAATATTATAATGTAACTGTTGAAGAAGAGGATGAGGATCTATGGAAGATTAACATTCCGTAAATAGAAGGTCACACGAGGTTCAAGGACCATAGATTGAGAACCCTAATATAATCACACCATTGAAAACAAAACAAGTGAACATTGGTACGTAGGCAGAACTCAAATTCGTGAAGATTGGAGACTACTAGGATGATGTGATAGTGGATAAGGTCGTTGAATTGCTCCGTAAATACCAAGACTTATTCCGTAACAAGTTTACTGATCTGAAAGGAATAATAGGGGACCTAGGAATGATGAAGATCATGTTAAAGCCCGACGTGAAGCCAATTAAGCAAAGGCCTTACTGTCTCAATCCAAAATATAAGGAGAATTTCTGCTTAGAGCTAGATAATATGCTCGTGGTAGGCATCATTGAGCCTGTGGAAGAATCTGATTAGGTAAGCCCAATGGTGGTGCGAGAGAAGAAGCAGAAGGATGAGATAAGGATATGCATGTATCTTAGAAAACTAAATGACACTTTTGTGCATGATCCTTTCTCGACTCCGTTCACTGTGTTGAAAATGCAACAAGATGATGGAGCTTAGTGAAAAGAAGTTGCCTTCACTAAGTGGGCCCGCAGGCTATTTTTGGCACAAAGTCTATTTTTAGACATATGGATCATGGTCTATGAGTTGCAGGATGCTATTTATGGATGATTGATCATGTTGGTAAAAATAGATGGACTTCTATTTTTAGACATATGGGCAGAGTCTATTTTTAGACTGGCTAAATATAGAACAGTCGAATATTATTAGCTCTTAATAATATTTGGAGTATAAACATTATCTTATCCTCTTGCAACACTTCAGTTCGAGCTACGGATGTGGCACATGCAACTGCCAGAAGGAAATACACCTTTCTTATGGGTTAGTTGAGCTATTACATGAAGGACTTCAGTTAGAACTCAAGTGATTGAGTTTGGTGGAGTTGATTTAGGAGTTGATGGAGTTGTGTTCAATTTGACTTAGTTGAACTAGTTGTATTTAGTCTAACTAACAAATACACTAGCGATGAGTAGTGTGAATTAATTATTAATTAATTCACTAATTATTAACTCATAAATCAACTGAAGAATAAATCAGTTAACTCACTGCATGGATAGTTCAGTGGAGACAAGTGTTAGAGGTGAGTGAAAGGGCAAGACAGCGGTCAGTTGTGACTATAGTTGTGCATGAGATTTGCACAATCAATGGATTGAGATTGCCAATGAGGATTGCGTAGTGAAACACAAGGGAAATACAAGTTTGGATCAGCCATTCTCATCTATTCTCAACAAGTATTGCGCAGTGGAGGTAGGCAAACAGTGGAGGAGATTTGAACCTGTGACTTGATTCAGATCTGAGCTAGTTTGTGTGTAACAAGTGGAGATAATACTGAGTACTTGCGAGGAGTATTGTACTATGTATTGTTACATGTTCTCAATCAATATAATATACAGATAGTTGAGAGGTTTTTAGCTGTATTCTTTCCCCAGTACATACTGTGTTGATATGTGTGATTGATGTTTCAATGTGCGCATGCGATTGTTTCTTTAATTCCAAAAATTGATGATCAACATAGAGGAGGTTACGTATTATGCATGCATTCCACAAATAATGTATAATCAGGATAATCTTTGTGAATAAGTGTCATATTAATCAAAATTTCTACATGGTATCAGAGCTGGTTGATTTGTAGAAAAAGTTCTACAGGATATCAAAGCGAGGATTGATCATCAGATCTATTATTTAGAAAGTGATTACATTTTATTTCTTCGGGTAGAGTCTGTAATCGGACCAGGTAGCTTCTGGATTCATCCTTCTTTTGGAAGGTGAGATATCCAGTGAATTTCCATACAGTCAATCTCTGTACGAGAAATAGCTTGTTCTCACGAATTTTAGATTAGAAGCGGTTGAGTTTTGAGCTGGTGGAATTCGAATTTGTAGCAGTGTTTTCTTGGTGTCGAAGTTGAAATGTCTTTCAATGGATTATGATTGGAGTATGCCCTTGAATACAGCTCGAATTATATTACATGGAAATATGGGATGGAGGCGGTCTTAGATGACAATGGGTTGAAGGAGTTCATAGATGTGGATGTCCCAAAACCAACTGATGCTGCTGAAGCTGAGGCTTGGTAAAAGAAGACAACAAAGTGTCGAAGGATTCTATTGGAGGGCATGAGGGATCACATTGTATCCAGCCTCCATGGAAAGGCTTCTCCATACTTGATGTGGAAAGCGTTGACAAACTTATTCCAAAGCAAGAGCGACCAGAGGAAGTTGGCGCTCAAGGATAAACTCAGAAACATTAAGTGTGAGAATGGAGATAGTATGCCCAAGTATCTCACAAAGTTCACCCAATGCCAGGATGAGCTAAGAAGTGTGGGGGTGACTGTTGATGATGAGGACTTGGTGAGCTTGGCTCTCCTTGGCCTTTCGAAGAGTTGGCATTCCTATCAAGACTCTGTCAATGGTCGGGAGAAATTTCCAGGATGGGAGAGACTTTCGTCAGATCTTGTGCAAGTGGAGATCAGGCGGAATACCAGGGACAGATCTTCATCAAAGGCATCTGATGAAGAAAATTGCGCTTTGACTGCCAAAGCAAAGAAGGGGAAGAACAAGAAAGCTTCTCATTTCGGTGCGAAAGGAAAGAAGCAGGACATGTCCAAGGTGAAGTGCTTTCACTGTCACCAGCACATTAATTATGCCACAAATTGTTCGCAGAAGAAGAAAAATAAGCAAGCTACTTGATTTACAGCGGGAGAGGCCTTAGCCTCACAGGTTGAGCTGGATTTTTCACTGATCGCATGCTTGGTATCAAGTGTGATGGGATTGGTATGGTTCTTGGATAGTGGTGCGTCTTTTCACATGACAGGAGATCGAGATTTGTTTTCTGATCTGGATGAGAAAGATCTTGGAGTGCACATTGAGATGGGCGATGATGGTAGACACAGTATGACCAGTATCGGTACCATTTCCTTTGAGAGGGAGTCTGGTAAACCCTTCGTATTGATGGAAGTGATGCATGTTATAGGATTGAAGAAGAATCTTATCTCTGTGGCGATGTTAGAAGACAAGGGAGATGATGTTGTCTTCAGCGAGGGAAATAATTTCCTGCACAGTAAGACAACTGGAGAAACCCGGAAGATAGGGGTTTGAGTCAAGAACCTTTATCAATTGCATGTAGATAGCTGCACAGCAATGGCATGCAAGGTAGAAGGAGTGGTGAGCCGGGATGATGGCGAGCTGTGGCACTAGAGATTGGGCCACCTTCACCATGGAGCCTTGAAGATACTGCAACATATTTCTACTAGGCTTCCTAAAGGCACTCTTGCACAGTCAGATCAGTGCAAGGGGTGTACTTTGGGAAAATATGTGAAATCCACCTTTCACGAGAAGGATGGTCACGCCATGATGATCCTTGAGAGAATTCACACAGACGTGTGTGGACCTTTCTCAGTAGCTTCGACAGCAAAGCACAGGTGCTATGTGATCTTTGTTGATGATTTCTCTCAGAAGTGCTGGATCTTATTCATGCAGAAGAAGAGCGAGACATACTCAAAGTTCTGTGAGTTCAAAGCACTGCTCGAGAAGGAATTGGAGAAGAAGGTAAAGGCTCTTAGGAGTGGCAATGGTGGTGAATCATCTCCGGAGAGTTCAAGGACTTTTGTAGCACAGAAGGGATTCGAAGAGAGCTCATAGCTCCCCATAACCCAAAGTAGAACGGGCTTGCTGAGCGGAAGAATAGAACGATCGTGGGTGCTGCACAGGCGATGTTGCATGATTAGGGCCTACCCCTTCACTTGTGGGCGGAGGCATGCAATACTACAGTATATGTGCAAAACCATTTTCCTCACAAGATACTCGGCATGAGTACACCCGAGGAGGCTTATTCTGGTAAGAGGCCTGATATTTCCCATTTGAGGATTTTTGGTTCTCCTGTTTACATGCATGTGATGAAGGATGCCAGGAAGACGCTGGAGCCAACCATAGAGGTTGGGATATTTTTGGTGTACACTGATACGCCCCACAACTATCGTGTGTATTTACCAAACAGTCGCAAGAGTGTTGTGCGATGGGATATCAAATTTTAGGAGGAGAAAGCCATGAAGTGTTCGCTTGAGAGGGCGCCACACTTGCATGTAGATGAGGAGATATTAGTTCCTAAGGATGAGCTTCAGGATGTGGATCAGCCACAAGATGAAGTTCATGGAGTGGAAGAGACCACTCATGCAGCGCCAACCATCAGAGGGCGAAAGCGTACTACAAAAACTGCGCAACTGGCTCAAGATGCAGAGAAGGTTGTAGGACCACCTACAGCATAGCGCAGACAGAGACAGTCACCTGATCGGTACACTGGATACATGGCTCTTGTGAGAAAATGTTTCATGACTGAGCCATCCTCTTTCGAGGAAGCTGTGGAGGATCTCGCATGGGTAGATGCCATGGTGGAAGAGTATGATTCGATTGTCAGAAACAGTGCATGGGAGATTGTGCCAAGACCGGAGGGGAAATCAGTGGTGGGTTCGAGATGGATCTACAAAGTGAAGTAGGAAACTGATGGGAGTGTGGAGAAGTACAAGGCAAGATTTGTTGCCTGAGGCTTCTCATAGATAGAGGGGACCGATTATGAGGAGACCTTTACACCTGTCACAAGGTATTCTTCCATACGGATGATTCTTGCTCTCTCAGCGCAGATGGGGTGGCACATCCATCAAATGGATGTGAAGACTGCATTCCTCAATGGAGTCATTGAGGAGGAGGTGTACTTAGAGCAGCCCAAAGGTTTTGAGATCTTCAACAGCGAATCACATGTGTGCAGGCTCAAGAGAGCACTGTATGGGTTGAAACAAGTACATTGTGCTTGGTACACATCGGGATATGGATTGTGGTACAGACAAGAGGATGAGGTGAAGCTATGTGGCTTCATGGATGCAGATTGGGCAGGGAGCCCAACGGACGACATCAGGTACCATCATATCAGAGATTGTGTGCAGTGGAGAATCATGATACTTTCATATATTCCCACGGAGGATCAGGATGCTGATATCTTGACGAGGACACTCACCAAGAGAAAATTCGAATACCACAGAGGCAGGATAGGGGGTGCAGATAATCCATATCTTGTTGAGAGGGAGTGTTGAAAATGCA
>APFE030523906.1:331908-342420 GCA_000404065.3 Pinus taeda | reverse complement strand
TTGCAGCACTTCAGTTCGAGCTACGGATGTGGCACATGCAACTGCCAGAAGGAAATATGCTTTTCCTATGGGTTAGTTGAGCTATTGCATGATGGACTTTAGTTAGAACTCAAGTGATTGAGTATGGTGGAGTTGATTGAGGAGTTGATGGAGTTGTGTTCAGTTTGACTTAGTTGAACTAGTTGTATTTAGTCTAACTGCCAAATACACTAGTGATGAGTGATGTGAATTAATTATTATAATTAATTCACTAATTATTAACTCATAAATCAACTGAAGAATACATCAGTTAACTCAGTGCATGGACAGTTTAGTGGAGACAAGTGTTAGAGGTGAGTGAAAGGGAAAGACAGCCGTCAGTTGTGACTATAGTTGTGCATGAGATTTGCACAATTAGTGGACTGAGATTGCCAATGAGGGTTGCATAGTGCAACACAAGGGAAATACGAGTTTGGATCAGCCATTCTCATCTATTCCCAATAGGTATTGCGCAGTGGAGGCATGAAAACAACGGAGGAAATTGAACCTGTGACTTGATTCAGATCTGAGCTAGTTTGTGTGTAACAGGTGGAGATAGTACTGGGTACTTGCGAGGAGTATTGTACTATGTATTGTTACATGTTCTCAATCAATATAATATACAGATAGTTGAGGGGTTTTCAGATGTATGCTTTCCCCAGTACATATTGTGTTGATATGTGTGATTGATGTTTCAATGTGTGCATGCGATTGTTTATTTAATTATGAAAATTGATGATCAACATAGAGGAGGTTATGTATTATCCATGCATTCTGCAAATAGTGTATAATCAGGATAATCTCTGTGAATAAGTGTCATATTATTCAAAATTTCTACACACTGTTGAAGTGTTGGACAATTTAGGCGGCTAGGAATAATATTCCTTCACTGATGGGTTCTCTGGGTACCACCAAATCAAAATCGCATTGGAAGATAGGAGCAAGACAACCTTCACAAATGAGTGGGGTTTCCTTTAGTACATTGTAATGCCATTTGGATTGAAGAATGTGCCTACGATCTTCTTACACATGGTTGTTGCGACATTCAAGGAATTTATTCATGTGTTCCTGGAGGTAAATTTTGATGACTGGACTGTATTTGGGCTGGTTAAGCACCATGTAGCAAGATTGTGCCTGATGCTAGATACTTGTCGAAGATACCAGATCATGCTCAATCGCAAGAAGTGTCTGTTTTTCATTCCTTTTGGAAACCTGTTGGGGCATGTGGTTTTCAGACAAGGATTGATGGTAAACCTAGTGAAGATCATGGTGATAATAATCTTGGAAGCACTGAGGAGTGTGAAACAATTGCATGCTACTTTGGGACATATGAGATATTACATGAAATTAATCAAAGGTTACACCTAGATCACTGCACCTATGGAAAATTTTTTGAAGAAGGATGTCACGTTCTGTTGGAATGATGACTGTAAGAAGAGCTTGGATATATTAAAAGAAAAGATGGTTACCACACCGATTCTAGTCTTCCTAGACTAGAGGAAAGAGTTTCACATACATGTCAACGTGTCATGTATAGCGCTGGGAGTAGTACTGACATAGGCTGGCGGAGAAGGATTGAACCATCCTATTGTGTTCGCAAGCTACATATTATCCAAAGCAGAGAAGAAATATTCCACCAATGAGCGTAAGGGGCTAGCTATGGTGTATGCACTCTAGAAGTGTAGGCTCTACTTGCTAGGAGGCCATTTTAAGATGTATACGAATCACTCCTCGCTGATGTACCTAGTCAATAAGCCTGTGTTTGGGGGGAGAATCTGCAGATGGATTATATTGTTCTAGGAGTATGATTTTGAAGTTGTTGTGAAGCCTGGATGGTTGAACGTGGGACCAAACCATATGTCGTGCATCAAAATAAGGGAGGAACCTACTAACTTGGAAGAAGGATTGCCTAACGTGCAACTATTTGCAATGCGTGTCGTGGATGGTCATTTTGACGATATAATACACTTCTTAACAACAAGAACTACACCAAAAGGTTACAATGTCCAACAAAAGAAGGAATTAGTGGTGCGCGCAATAGATTTCTCTGTCATTGTTGGGCATCTGTACAAAATGAGGAGTGATAAGATATTGTGACAGTATGTACCTGAGTTCGAAAGAAGTAGCATCCTCATAGACGCTCATGAGGGCACCACGGGAGGAAATTATGCAAGGAGAGAAACTGCACATAAGATTCTACATGCAGGGTTGTGGTGGTCAACCCTTCATCAAGATTCAAAAGCATATTGCAAGGTGTGTGATGTATGTCAAAGAACAGGTAGGCCATTGTGGAGGGATGCAATTCCTTTGAATCCACAAATGATGTTGCAACCCTTCAAGAAGTGGGTGATAGATTTTGCAGGACCCATTTAGCCACAAGGAAAAACCGGAGCAAGGTACATTATCACCGCGACGGAGTATTTGACTCAATGGGTAGAAGCGCAACTGGTGAAGGATTGCATGGGTGCAACTGCCACGAAGTTCCTATTTGAGCATGTACTGACGCAATTTGGCTATCCAAAGACCTTGATGAGTGATCATGGTACGCACTTCCTGAATGAGAAAATCAACGCACTAATGGAGGAATTTAAGGTATACCACCAGAAGAGCACACCTTATCACACACAGGCTAATGGGACAGTGCATGCATTCAACAAAGTATTGGAGAATGCGTTGACCAAATTTTGCAATGCTCAATGAAGTGATTGGGACCTACGCATGCCTGTAGTACTGTGGGCTTATCGAATGACATGCAAGAAGTTGACTGGACGAACCCCTTTTAGGCTTGTCTATGGTGTGGAAGCGATAATGCCTATGGAATACATCATGCCTAGTCTGCGCATAGCAATGCTCACAGGTATGATCGATTGTGGAGCCTTGGAGGAGAGACTCACATTGGTGGATGAGCTTGAAGAAAAAAGAGTTTTAGCTAGATTTCACCAGCAGGTCCAAAAGTAGCACGAAAAGACATGGCATGATCGACACATCAAGTTGCACACATTTAAGGTAAATGACTTGGTTTTGTTATATGATGGTAAGTTTGATAAATTTCTAGGCAAATTCAAGATGCACTAGTTAGGGCCTTATGTTATTAAGGAGATTACTGATGGAGGAGCGGTACAGCTGGTCAAATTAAATGGAGAACCCTTCCCAAGAAAGGTGAATGGCAGTCGCTTGAAGCCATCTGCTAGTGGTTCGGCCATGTGCCTAAATGAAATTAGCAGTGTATTAGTGCTCAAGCAACTAAAAGGAGGTGCAAGACTATAAACTACACTACCCAAGTTGGGCAGCTACGCTACCTAGGGAGAAACTGCACAGGTCGGTCAAAAAGTGACCGTTAAAGTCACTGTTCATGAAAATATGGCAGAAGTGAGGCCAAATGGAGTAAGCAACCGAAATTTAAGATGAAATTTATGGCTTAGATCCTTGAATATTTACCGCTAATCTAGCATTAATGGACCGATTTTAGGTGGAATGGTCGGATTTGAATTCAAAATTCCCTATAAATTACAAGTGGCTGTCCAGTGGAAAACACTTGGCATTTTGAGTATTCAGTTGTTGATCTCTCAAGCACCTATGAATCATAAGCAATATGAGCTTTTGATAATTTCTGTGGTATTTGTGACTTTTCGGTTGACACACAGGTATTCCTGTGGAAGATCATGTCAGCGGCCCCAAAAGTTAGCAATACACAACAAGTAGTAGAGGAGATGACACAGGAAATGGAGAGAGAGGCTAAAGTAGCTGCCCTGGAAATGGCTGAAGTATTGGAAGAGGTCCCTAAATCCTCGAGAACATTGAGACCAAAGTCAACCCCAACCAAGGAGACCATGAAGGATAAGAAGGGCAAGCAACCTCCCATACCAGTGCGTGCATCACCAAGATGAAACCCACCAAAGCCCACTACCCAGGAGAAAGGCAAGGCTATAAACCTAGAAGCCAAGGAGGAGGATATTGAAGACATCCCGATGGATGATGAGGATGTGGGAGTGGAACTAGAGGGGGTTGAAGCCCAGGGTGTGGACCCTATTGCATGGTTGCTGGAGTATGTTCCTCTGTGCAAGCCTAAGTCTAAGGTACTAAAAGACATTTATGAAAGTAAGACTCCCCTCCAAACACCTCTACTATTGGATGAAATTGCTTTTGATAGTCCGTGTTTGGCACGGGTGCCAATATTGAAGCTTGAAGACTGGGACTTGATGGATCACGAGAAGTTCTCGCACCTCGCGATCAAACAGCTGATGTGTTACATCATAGACACGAATATAGGGATGACTGCATTGGAGCCATGAAGGTGGCTTAGAGGAGTGAGAAGGCAAGATTACTAAACTTGCTTTGGGTGCCACATTATAACCGCACCCCGCTGACAGTGTTGGTCATCAAGTAGCTACTGTGCTTGGTGCATGATGGGTGTCTATGGTTGGAGGAGACAATACCCATCACCGATATGTTGATTCATAGAATAACACACCTATTGTATACAGGCAAAAATCCATCTATGATCTTTGGCAGCAAGGGTGGTGAGTAGGCGCTCGCAGAATCAATGAAGGAGAAGTTTAAACTAGTGAAGAAGTCTCACAGGTATGCTATCTCCAGCATCTGTGACCCCATTGTGAAGGTGGAAATGCAGATCCTTGTAGGGAAGGTAATGTGGAAGTGCCATGCCAATGAGGTGTCGGCGCCTATCATCACGCTCGCACAGCAGTGCGTGGAAGGAGGCAAGTTTAACTGGTTGGAATACCTTTGTGGAGAGTTCCTAGTGAGCTGCCACGAAGCACAAGAGCAAAGTAAGACCTTCCACTATGCATGGCTCTTTCTTTTGATTGTGCTGGTAGCATGGGAGCTACTAGAGGAGAGCCAGTTCCCCTCGGTCGCGCGAGACCTTCCTGAAGTAGCGAAATACACTTTGCTGTGGGCAACCAAGGATGCGAAGCGAGTCTAAGAGAACAAGATCTTCTGGAACTTGATGGAAATGAATATCAGGATGGCCATCAATCGCAAGCCACGATTTTCACCCACGATATATGCTAACCTGTAGAGCTATGCCAATTTTAAAGCTGATTTCCATCGAATGTCAATTAGGGCATGGAAGGACCCTGTGTAGAAGTGGTACAATTTGCCGCACCTAGCCACATGTGATGCCATCGATGCGGTGCTTGATAAATGGATGGAAGAGTGGCGTGCTACCACGGACTTGTCGATGGGTGGAAGCAAGTCCGTCGCACAGAAAAATAAGGACGAGGCCAAGTTGAAGATGGTGCAGCGAGTCAAAAAGAGGAAAAAGGATGATGTTGAGAAAGCCCATGCGGAATAGGAAGGAAAGGAGGCAGGCAAATAGACAGGTGGCACAGAGTGGGCCTCTAACAAAGGCACGTAGTCGCCTTCACCTAAGACCGAAGAGGAGGACACAAACCAACATGATGCGGACCCTCAGGAGACGTCTATCTACATTAAGTGCCCGAGAGAGCTAGAGAAGGGAGGGTCCAAAAAGAAATCCAAGGTAACCAAGACCTCACTAGACCCTATCACATTGACAGAGGGTGACTTATATGACATTGGTGACATATTCAGAGATGTCATCGTAGAGGCCCTGCAACAATTTGAAAAGCAGCAACAGATCATCCTAGGGGCCATCCAGACCAAGCTGTAGGAGTTGCAAACATGTGCATCACAAGCTGGTACACTGTCTACCAGCTTGGCTATCGACACGTCATAGGCTGCCAATATGCTGCGCATGAAGGATTCGAGTGTGATAGTGCTACTAGATGGAGCACTGACCATAGAAAATGAGGCTGACAAGTCCATTGTTAGCACCTTGAAGAGAGTTGGACTGAACTTGGTAGTGCTTCTGCGCGAATCACTCCACCTCTTATAGGATGGAGTAATTTCAGAGCTGAGGGCTCAGGAGCACCACGCTCTCTACGTGATTAGAAAACAAAGGATAAACAATGAACATATGGCCCTACAAAGAAATGTTGCCATCATTGTTGAGCTTGAGGCAATGAGCCAGAGAAAGAAGATCATATAGGTCGTGGAGGAGGCATGCAAAATGGTCCCAGAGTTGGCCATTCCGAAGGAGGAGCCAGTCGAGGTCTGCATCTGCAAATTGGCCACAGGCGTGCGTGACACTCAATAGAGATGGTGTGGGTTCATTTGCAGCTAAACCTATATATTACAGAGCTCTAGTTGAGGGCCCAACCTTCAACACTGCTAGAGGTAAAGGAAGAGTGGGCGACCGCTGTCACAGAAGTAGTCACGGTGGTGGAAAGCGTTGTAGCAGACTTCACATAGTTGTTTGAACAATCGTTTGAGGTCCTGATCAGCTTGTAGGAGGACTCAAACATCCAGAGGCTAGAGACAGAAGCGTGCGAACTCCAACAACACTATGAGAAAGTTAAGGGCACAATGAAAATCATCGCGCTGACATAGAGGTTAGCCAAGCTGCAGGAAGCTAAGCAACTAAAGGAATGGGTAGACACAATGCTGCACATGGAAGTAGTGCTAAAGGCGTGACTAAAGTCCTGGCTGGAGGAAGCTTATGCAGTCATAGGAAACATTGAAGGAAAGCTTGTGACTTTGCAAGCGACACAACAACAAATTCAGCCTAGAACGCAAGAGTAGTAACTTAGAAGATAGTTGAAGATGTGAAGCATGCAACAACTTAGTGCAGGACCAAAGTTGCGGTCATCCGGGTCGAGCTGGATGAGCTTTGCACAAAGATCTCCGCACCTACCGAGTGACTCGAGGGAGAGTCACAATGTTTGTGTTGGGTGCCTGTTGTGAGCGAGATCCCCCAAGGGCATTTTTGGGGCTAAGAGCCCATGTTTAAGTCAATTTTTGTAATATAATTGTAAAGACTCTGCATTTTGTGGTCATGGAGCACGAAGGTGCTATGTGTTAGAAAGGGTAGTCCACCCTTAGTTTTATAAAGTAAAGTCAGTTGTAAGAGACCTACCCATGGTCCGTGGACCATGGGATTGTATAGAAAGAGCTAAGTTCTAATTAGTTTAGGCATGAATAGAATGGCATATCATGTAATAGAGGGATAGCTCTGAACAAGAAGTCTAAGTCTTGGGTCATAGCGTAGATAGAGGCTTTGTAGTTGAGTGCATAGAGGCCTAGGGTAGAAGTCCGTAGCTGAGTGCGCAGACCCCTATAGCTATGTGCGTAGGGTGGACAGAGTTTGTAAAGACTTGAAAGATATTAATAAAAGGATTTATTCTGCAATTTTTGTGTCTTTGCTCTATTAATGTGTTTGTATGTTTTATGTATGAAATTCCTTTATTATGCTTATACGATGCACGAATGAATGCAATTACATTGAATAATTGAACGTAGTTATGAATATTTACTTATGCGGTGTTAACTTTAAGTATCTGACAAGATAATAAAATCACTTAGGATAATTGGAAATCTGCACGGTATGTTGCCATAACAACACAAAAGTACCAGAGCCATAGGTTAGGGATGCGCGAAGGTCGATCGTATACTTTTGCGAAGGTATTGAAGGCTGGAATAGAGGGTTTGTCTTATAATCTCTAGAGAGAAGCTACCTACACGAAGGCAGGGACAGAAGAAATCAAATGAAAACACAACCATCTCAGGGTACAGAAACTTGGTTCCAGCATCCCCCCATACTTCTTCGAGTAAGACTTCAGTCCGCATTCCGTGGGAAGATGCCGAAAGGGCTGGTAGTGTATGGATTTTTTTGGCTAATTAACACTGAACTTGGGTCATGCTCCCTTAAGCTAACACCAATACATAAAGGGTTCCCCCCTAAATTTGGGCCTCCAAAAATTTAAAGCTAATGAAAACACATTATTCAACAATATCCTCCTCTGTCACTAATGGAAATCCTCAGAAAAATTTGGAAAAAATAGGGAACTCCATCTGTTTGTAAACTCTCCTGTTTTGCAACTTCTCCATTTGTCTACAACCCTTTCTGCTATTTATAATTCTTAATATGTCTATAATTTCTACCCCTTTGAAATCATTGTAAACTAGATGATCCCCTTTTGTTGATGCTTCTCCTCATCTACAATCCACTCCCTTTTCATAAATCAAGAGCAAGAAACTACTACCCCCGAGGTTATGCTACCTTTCACTAATGAGATGGGAGGAGTATCACTCCAAAATTCTATCCTAGATATTAAAATGTCTCTCTAGAAAGGAGTTTCTCATCAATACCTATTCTCTTAGGAAATGATATTTTATAGGAATATGTTTTGTTTTTTAATGCATAATAGGGGTTTTTGAGATATTGATTGCACTTATATTATCATAGATAATTGATTGGTTGATCATAATCTATCTCAATATCTTTCAAAGTTTTCTTCATCTAGAGAACCTAAGTGTATCATGTTTCTACTATAATATGTTCAAATTCAACTATGGATAGAGATATTGATGTTTTTTTCTCGCTCAACCATAATACCAAACAATTTCCTAAAAAGAATGCTCCAACATTAGTGTTTTTCTTGTCACCACCACTTCCTACCAGTTATACATCTATAGATTCTATTAAGGTGAAATATTTGCTTCTGGAGTACCATAAGCCAAAGTTCATAGTCCCCTTCAAGTATATGAAAATTATTTTCAATACTTGCACATTAGTCTCCTTTGGTCCAAATTGAAATATTACAACCAACCCTAATACTTTCATGATATCATGTCTTGATTCTATCAAATGTAATAAGCTAATAAAAATTGATATGTATATGGTTTGAGTCACATATTTAGATTCATCATCTTTCTTAACTTGCATCCTATGACCATGGGATGTTGACAAGTGGACAATATTCCATTCCAAACTTATTTGGTTTGAGAAATGAGTATACCTATACTTGACTGAGAAACCTATCATCCTAGGAAGAAAGACAATTCTCCTAGCATGCAAATTTCAAACTCTTTTTGCATCCCTATTACTCCTTGATTCATTATGCCAACATCACTTCCAAAAATGATATCATTCGCATACGCAACAATGATTTAAAAAAAAATCATTATCAATTTTGATGCAAAGGTTACTATCTATTACTCCTCTTTTGAATACTTTCTTATATAAATATTAGTCAAGTCTTGAAAACCAAGCCCTAGGAGCTTGCTTTAGTTGATAAAGAGCTTTCTTCAATATACATACATAGGCTTCATTTTTTGTTTGGAATCCTTTTGGTTGTTCAACACATACCTCATATTGTAATTATCCATTAAGAAAAGATAAATTAGCATCTAAATGATATAATTTGAACTTTATAAAACATTCAAATTTCAAGGACATTCCGATTACTTAAATTTTGGAAACTAGAGGATTTTTTTCTCAAAACTCAATGTCCTTAACTTGTGCATATAATTTATAAATGAATCTAACTTTATTTCTTACAACTCATCCATTCTCATTCAACTTGTTCTTGAAAACCCATTTGGTGTCAATTACATTCTTATCTTTTGTTCTAGGGATAAGTTCCCATGGTTCATTTTTCTTAATGTGATTTATCTCCTCCTCCATAGCATTGACAATGCTGATATGCACTTGCATGTACAAAATTCTTGCTATTTATTTTGGATAGAAAGGAAAAGTTTACATGCTTTGGTGAGCTTATCAGTCCCCTTCTGGTCCAAAATCCTAAATCTTTATCACCAAAATTTTTCTTTCTTGGATGATTTTTCTGAGCATACATGGATGTAGTCTTTGGATGTCGATGTTATATCTCTTATTCCTCTTTCTATTTTTTTTTTTTTATGTTCTTCTATGTCTTCTTCTCCTTCTTCATTTTGATGATCTATGATGATTGTCTCCTTTGAATCTTTATTTGGTCGTGTCTTCTCCATTTTAGGTAATACTTCATTTACTCTTATATCAATGTTTTCTA
This sequence comes from Pinus taeda, assembly GCA_000404065.3. Lineage (NCBI taxonomy): Eukaryota > Viridiplantae > Streptophyta > Pinopsida > Pinales > Pinaceae > Pinus > Pinus taeda. The sequence goes on along the minus strand of APFE030523906.1, from coordinate 332,533 downwards.
TTATTTTGCACAATTTTTTTTGTAACATTTATAGCCATTTCTTATAGTTGAATAACGAAGGAAGATTCCTTCATCTGTCCTAGAGTCAAACTTCCCTAAATTTTCATCATTTATCTTGATGTAGAATTTACTTCCAAACACTTTGAAGTAATAGATTGTAGCTAGTATTTATTTCCATGATTTATAAGGAGTCTCAATGTTTCTCACTTTGATTTGATCTCTATCCAAATTATAAAGTGTCGTGTTAATTGCTTCTCCCAAAAAGGTGTTTGGGAGATTTGCTTAATTCAGCAATGTTCTTTCCATCTCCCACACAATTCTTGATCCAGGTGGATATTGGTGGCCACCTACCAAGTCCACCTGGACCCCCACCATTGTCTTTCTCAGCATTTTCAGTTTCCTTAATTGTAGCACAACTTACTATTTTTAGCAGTTTTTCGGGTCCTGAACTTCCGGAGCCGTTTTGAGGCCCTAAACGACGTTTTTGGGGAATCCGGGGGCAACATGGGTCCATGCAATGGACTGATGTTGCCCGTTCCAACAATGATAGTGCTCGAATAGATCTTTCTAATGAGCTATCATACGCATCAAACGGAGATCATATGCCAAAGTTACGACCCCGGGA